>JAXCGZ010022749.1:80000-145887 GCA_037179515.1 Halocaridina rubra | reverse complement strand
ATCATTATTATTACGAATTTGTAATTAAACCATTATTTTTACAATAAATAATGTAGTTTTGGTTGAATGAACAAGAGTTAATTAAAGATCTCTCTCTCTCTCTCTCGTTTCATTTCACTTACATTATATAGAATATATTTATATTAAAAGGAGAAGAGTCTTACAAACAACGCATACATCAGTTACTTTACAAGCTGATGAGTCGTTTGGGGCAGCAAATGATAAATATAATAATGCACTTTTAGTAAAAACGTTAATGAGTTAAAAGACCGTTAAATTAACTTCCTTTCCACGAATCCTTTGTTATGTCTCTCTTAAACAGGAATTAGGTAGAAAATTTTCATCTTATTATGTAAATACAATTATTGCTTTAGTCTTAATCACGTTCATTACAGTGCTCATTTTAAAGGTAATAAACCTAAGTTTTAATTCGTTTTTTGTAAAGAAATGAGAGAGAGAGAGAGAGAGAGAGAGAGAGAGAGAGAGAGAGAGAGAGAGAGAGAGAGAGAGAGAGAGAGAGAGAGAGAGAGAGAAATTGGATACGTTTTATTAACAAATTTGTCATTCAGAAACCAGATACAAATTTGAAAATGGAAGGAGGATGCAAAACACGTGTTCTGAAAATATTAAGAACATAAGAATAGGGGACACTGCAACATGCTTACTGGCACACACGAGGCAGTTCCATTTTTGAATGATATTTTCAGCATGTCTAACCTATTCTATTATACTCTACTTATTTATTCTATTTTTCTTTTTATGATTTTTCTTATAAACACTAATCTATTCATACCCACCCTACCTCTGTCATATGTCTATCTAATCTACATTTGAAGGTGTCTAAGGTATTGGCATTTATTATCCTACTAGGAATACTCTACGGTATTAACAAGCCAATTTTCACCAATTTCCCTTCTGGTCTGATCATGAATTTTTAAAACTTTATTAATATCACCCTTGTTAATCCCTTTAAACCATTTATACACCTCAATCATATCCCCCCTAACTCTGTGCCTCTCTAGAGAATGTAGATTAAGTTTTTTTTTAATCTGTCATATGGTAGATTTAGGCATTGCATTATTAATTTTTTTTTCGTTTTTTAGTCTTGCTCTGGTTATTTATAATTCTTATTTTATCTTTATATACATTTGCAGATAGAGGCTCGTTCTCCTGAATCCTCCTCTTCTACCACATAAGTTACTTGCTCACTGCCACCATGCATGTCCCAGTGTACTGTATAACTGTTGCCCACTGCATAATAGAGTAAAGTATAGTAATATATGTTAATTTCTAGCTGTAAAGTGAATATGAATATCTTTTGTAACTCTTAAAAATAGATACAGGGCTTTCTGCTTTGCTATGTAGTAATAAAATATTTTTTTACTTATATCTTTGGCATGGTGTGTCTATGTAAGGTTTGGAACGTATCTATGCCCTTTATCATTGTTTCCTATGGAAAGTAACTCGTTTTTTCACGCGATTTTCCATTTACACGACACTTCTGAGAACCTATCTAGGCGTTATTTTGAGAACAAGGTGTGTATATATATATATATATATATATATATATATATATATATATATATATATATATATATATATATATATATATATATATATATATATATATATATATTTATGGTGGCTCAAACAGTAGCGTCCGCGACTCTGAGGCGTCAGGTCGAGGGTTCGCGCCCCGTCACGGTCTGAGGTTAGCAAGGGTATGCACTCAGGGTAATGATTACATCTGCCAAAACAAGTCCTTCGCAAGAAGGCAACCGTCCTAGCCCTTGGTTAAAAAGGGAATCCGTGACGTAATACCGGAATGAACGATGGTGTTCCTACTTCGCGGAAATTCACCTATCGCGGCCGGTCCCGGAACTAAACCCCCGCGATAAACGAGGGGTTACTGTATATATATATATATATATATATATATATATATATATATATATATATATATATATATATATATATATATATATATATATATATATATATATATATATACAGTGTTACCCCAGTTATTCGCGCTTCTTGGTTCGCTTTCTCACTCTATCGCGTTTTTTTTTTTTATTAATTATTATTTTATTTCATGGGTATATGCAAAAATATTAAAATATAAAAAAAAAAAATTCTCAGTATTTTCATTTTTTTTATTGAAAAAAACATATTTCATTATCTAATTGAAAAAAAAAAATTATTTCCCAGCCTACGAATAATAAAACAGTAAAAAACATAAATGTTGATAGATAGATAAATACATTTATTGACCACCTCTTTTGAAAAGTACAGTATAATCTTTACAAAAGGAATATTTGGTCCAAATTACAGTGAATAAATACAATAGATTTTGTACAATCATCAAATAAGTAGATGAATTTTATATTAATATACATTGTACTAATAACTGAATGATATACGTACGTACAGTATAACTTACAGTATTGCATCATACGAAATAGTGTTCGATAGCGTACAATGTATTGGGGTCGCAGCTACGTGAGCTAGCATATATATTTATATTTCCAGTAGTTTCATGATTTTATTGATAAAAAAAACGTATTTATTAGCCTAAGAATAATAAAACAGTAAAAAATAGTAAAAAACATAAATACTAACAGTATTGCAACATGTAAAATACGATACCGCTATCAGCGTTTTGGATAAAGACTCGTTCAGTCTAACTCACGTTTTGCTTGTGTTCGATAGCGTACAATGTATTGGGGTCAAAGCTACGTGAGCTAGCATATATATTTATATTTCCGGTAGTTTCATGATTTTATTGATAAAAAAAAAACTTATTTCTTAGCCTAAGAATAATATAACAGTAAAAAATAGTAAAAAACATAAATACTAACAGTATTGCAACATGTAAAATACGATACCGCTATCAGCGTTTCGGACAAAGGCTTCCACCATCTTCCATTGTCTCGCCTCACTCGTGTGCGCCATTCATGTTGTGCTTATTATTATTAATATGTTTTGCTTGTGATTTTTTTACTCGCATATTTTAACCTTTGCAATGCCTCCCAAGCATCCTTCATCTTCTAAGGCTTCTTGTAGTGAGCCTAAGCGGCAAATGAAAATGTTAACCATTGTAGATAAAGTGAAACTCTTAGATATGTTGAAAGAAGGAAAAAAGTTTGTGGATGTCAGCCGCTATTTTACGTAAACGTAAAAATTATTGCAAAATATGGAACCTATTAATGTCAAGTCATCATCATCTCATTCATGGTAAGTTTTCCTATCACTTTCATAAAAAAATTACGTTGCTTGCTGTTATTTATAATGTAAAGGGTGTTTTTTTAACAGTACAGGGAGGGTTTATACAGTGTAAACGTAAAAATACATTAAAATATCTACGTACATATAGGCTGATCTCTACTCAGCGGATTTCCGGGTTCGCGCTGGGTCCCGGAACCGAACTACCGCGATAAGTGAGGCAACACTGTATATATATAAATATCATATCCTCATACCAGTACTAAGACACCTATAAAGATTACTTACCTAATAATATCTATTCTATTCATAAAAGAAAGTATTTACAATTCCAAAAGTCAAGGCTATTTGATAATTAACCTAGCTCTTCTTTTACACTATATATTCTGATGAATTAAATATCAAGTTTACTGTACATTCAATATAATTTTAGATATAATGCAAACTCAATATTCAATTACTCATGACAAGGAATTTTTGGCGTAAGCATTAAAATTCCAAGAAAGGCACTGGTTTCTATCACCATAATGCAGTAAATAAAGTGTGGCATGTCTTAAGGAGGTAAAAATAGTGGGAGTAAAAGTCTATTATTAAACTGTAGATATTTACTCTATTTCCATTTAACACTTGGAGACCGGATATAAGGTAGGAGAAAAAGAAAAGTGTAAGATACTAATACTACTGCCATCATAACAGGATCTTAAACATTAGGTAAATCAGTTAATACCATATAGCACCTTGAGAACAAATGACCAATATGTCTCTTATGACACCAACTCACTATCTTACTCTGATCACTGAGTGCATATTGTGGAAACGCTGCATAAACAAGGAGTCGGCATTCATATACTCATTCAATATTAAAAAAAAATTAATAGGAAAATTTACCGTAGTGGAGCTGTAAAGAGGAGCCGCAAGGCTGGATGCTGTTGCAGGAGGAGCCATAGGTTGAGTCAAGGTATATCCAGGAGGGAGAGGAGGATATCCAGCAGGTGGGGTAACAGTCTGATAACTGGAATGGACAGTAGATGGTACGCTTGAGACCGATGGGGTTACTGTGGTGCTCGAATTTACAGATGAGAGAGAACTGGTGGATGTTACTGAACTAGAAGAAGCAATGGAGTAAGATGAGGTACTTGGGAAATTTGAAGCTCCTGCAGCATCAGCTGAGGGACGTGGAGGGAGGGGTTTGATCTGTGGGTAAAAAAAAAAAAAAAAAAAAAAGCAAATGTGTTGAGATATTCAACTAGAAATCACACAGTGTTTCAATATATATTTTTCTTCAAAAAATACATTAGCTATACATGAGGATAATATCACATCCAATTATAATATGACAGGTACATAGAGCTAAACAATTACTATGGAGAAGGGTCTTCTAAGTCTCTATTTTGGGGGCAAATTCAGAAATCTTGGAAACATACCATAGTTCAAAAAAATTACAAACCTTAATTCTGACAGGAGTCACCATTTCTGAGGCCATTTCTCCCAGGTGCTTGTCCCGATGATGATGCTTCTTCCTTTTCTGTTCCTTGTCTTTATCTTTATCCTTCTTCTTTTTCTTACTTCCATCTCGATGTCGCTTCTCCTTTCTCGGAGAGCATGGATCATCTTCAGCACTGTAAAATGACTCTGAAGTAGGAGAATTAAGAGATGCAGCTGATGGCAAGGATTCAATGCTAGTGTCCAAGTGAATGCTGGAGCCTCCACGCCTGCGATTGTAAAGATCAACTGCTTCGCCATTAGAAACTGGAGCATTAAGTGCAGATGATACTACTTCTCCTGGGCCTTGCACAGGTAAAGAGTTTTGAGACTGTTTAACTTCAGGAAGTTCCGTATTACTTTCAACTTGAGATTTACGTCCTCCTCGTGAAGGAGAGGAGAGCTTACCTGGCAAAGGAGTTACTGTGGTATCAGGAGGTAGTCTACGCAATCTTGATGGGGAAGATGTTGAAGCTTGAGGAACCTGAGAAGACAAGTCTTCCATTTTTGAACCTGGTACTTTGGAAGCTTCTTGTGAAACAACTTTTGATGAACTTGTAGTGCCAGGTGACTTTGTGGTTTCGGATGTATCCTGGGGTGGCACTTTATCTGAAGAGACTTTAATACCTTTACCAATCTGAGAAGTGTCTTCTTGAACAATAAGTTGATTTTGCTCCCTCTTTCCTCGGGATAATGAGGAAGGTTCCATGGACATAGAATTTCCAACAGCTGGTTCAGAATAAGATTCTCCTTGTGATTTCCTCCTTTTATTTGCACTTCCTTTCTTCCCATCAGTACTCTGTCGTCTCTTGACTCCTGAAGACGCTGGTTCTGAATGTGATACGGAAACAGAATCTGCAGACAAGGAAGCAACACCAGGATGATACAAGTGAGAGGGAGATTTCTCAGTATTTAACTGGGTTTTAATATTGGTAATTGCCTGAATACTCTGCTGGTTCTTCTCTGCTTCACTAATCTGTAAATATAAATAAGTAAATTGGAGATGTGAGGGAAAAATAAAAGATAAGGAAGCGAAACATATGGATAAAAGAATAGGTAATACTCATATAAAGTCGGTGATTAAATATGCAAAGCATACGTGTGGAATGAGGATGCAGAGTAGACAAACAGAGTACTACTGAGTTTTGAAACCAAGACAAGAGTAGAGGGAAATATGTACAGTGGCAAAATAGAAAGTGAAACAAATGAAAAGTAGAAGAAAAATTAGAAGAAAAAAATTTTCATTAGCATACGAAGGTAATACTGGAAAATCTGAAGAGTGTAGAAGAGTTAGTGATGATATTTTAACTTAGAGGTCAAGATCTAAGCATATGTAGGTAGAAAAAATAATCGCATTTTAAAGAGAAGGATTACATGGTAAAGGTAATATTGTTGAAAAGGAGGTTCCCTCAGTACATGGAAGGTAGGATAGGGGAGTATGAACAGTGATACAACAGAATTTTATTTGACAAATAGTGGGAAGGCAACTGATAAGAAACTACCAAAGAGATTATTAAACAAAGAGTGAAGTAATAAATGGCAGGTGATGTACGCTGTGCCATTACACCATATAAGGGTAAGAAAGTAACACAAATACAGAGAGTCCCTGTTTACGTTGTTCCAAGTTACATCGGAGGCCAATAAATAAATAAATAAATTATTAATAAGTTAATTCTTCAACCTACCTGACTGGTGCAGTAAATTCAATCTGCAAGCATTGAAAAGTTTGTGAGTGCAGCAGACGAATACACAGGTAGCAGCACAGCTGTATTCGTATATATCTAGTTAATGGCTTTATTTATTTGTTTATGTATTTGGTTATATTAAAGGACTATACTGAATTAAAAAAAATACCAGACACAGAGCCGTAAATACGATGTTAAGCGAAATAGTCTGTTGATTATCGGAAAAGAATATGGCGTCATGCGGCATTAGAAGAGGAAGAAGAACCACCGCTCAGTTTATTCTCACCCGCCATACTGCGCCTCGTTTTCATCAACTCTCTCATTCATTTCACTCATTATTGACATTACAATGTCTCCCAAGCATAGAGGTGAGTTCTGATGGCAGTGCGATGAAGAAAAGAAAAGCCATCACCATGGAAATTAAAGTTGAAATAGTAAAATTCTCGGAAGGGAGAAACTACTACAAACATTGACCACGCACTTGGATTACCCAGTACGACCGTGGTGACGATCATTAAAGACAAAGATCACATCCATGAACAGGTGAAAGGTACTACTCCTATAATGTCCACAGCAATTACCAAGCAGCGTAGTCGCCTTGTGATCAAGATGGAGAGATGCTAGGGGTTTGCTTTGGTGACCAGCATTGACGGCGGATACCAGTGAGTCACACGGAAGTACATGAAAAGGCTAAAATATTACTTGAAGCCTTGAGAACAGAAAAGGGGGAAGGTAGTGAAAGTGAAGAGTTTGTGCCCAGTAGGGGTTGGTTTAGTCATTTTAAGTCATACTAATATGCATAACCTAGGGGTTTATGTTAAAGCTGCTAGTGGTGATGAGGAAGCAGCTAGAGAGTTTCCCAGTGTCTCAGCAGAAATAACTAGGAAGGTGGGCTACCGTGCCAAACAAGTATTTAACATGGATGAGTCTGGCTTGTTCTGGAAGAGTATGCCTAGTCTTATGTATATCGCCAAGGAGGAGAAGATAGCACCAGGGCATAAAATCAAGGAGAGGCTGACTATACTTTTGGGGGCTGATGCTGCTGGACACTAAGTTGAAGCTCTTGTTGGTTTACTTGGCAGAAAAGCCAAGGGTACTCAAAGGCATTTGGAAGGGTCAACTGCCAGTCATATGGAAGTCGAATAAGAAGGCTTGGATAACCCTTCAGATATTTGAGAACTGGTTCAGCAACCATTTTGTGCCTGACGTGGAGAGGTACTGTGCTTCCAAGGGGCTGCCCGTTAAGGTGTTGTTGGTGCGGAACAATGCCCCTGGTCACCCACCCCATTTGGATGACTTTCATCCTAATGTCGAGGTGCATTACCTTCCACCTAATACCACTGCATTGTTAGAGCCAATGGATCAGGGGTTATTGCCTCTTTCAAGGCCTACTACCTCCAAAGGGCAATCGCTACCGGTATGGCTCTCAGAGCAACTGAAAAGGACAAGAACTTGACTCTCAAGAATTTCTGGAATTCGTATAATATTATACAGGCTGTGATAAATACTGCTGATGCTTAGGAGGAGGTGAACCAGACGAGCTTGAATGAGGTATGGAAAAAATTATGCCCCTATTTTGCGAATGAATTCTAAGGCTTTGAGGAGACAGCCAAGGCTGTAACCAAGAACATAGTTGCCCTGAGTAAGAAGCTCAAGCTGGAGGTGGAGGCTGATGATGTACAAGAGCATCTGGAATCTTATGGAGATGAGTTATCTGTTGAGCACCTCATTCAACTAAAGAGGCAGATGGTTGAACAAGATGAGGAAATATCAAGCCCAGAGCCTAAGAGATTCACAACTAGGCAATTGGAAAAAGGAAGCATTGGCAAAGCTAGAGGCTCCGAATCCCAACACTGCCAAGGTACACTAAGGTCACCAGTGATCAATAATGCCCTGCCGAGTTACAAGGAAATTTGGGAGGAGAAGAAGAGGGCATCCTTCCAAATTCACCTCAACCAGTTTTTCGTGAAGGTAGAGCTCCCATCAACAGCTCCTGTACCATCTACCTCTACAGATTCACTTGCCCCAGTATCTCCATCATCTGCTGCATGTTCTTTTGCCTCTCCAAACTCAACTGCCCCAGTATCCTCAGCATATGCCTCTAACTCTCCAGCTTCCTCCTCCTTAAAACCTGTCTCTCCCTCCCTTGCAGTGCCCCTTCCAGTGTGCAAGCCGACTACAAGAGTAAAGGTAAGCAATATTGTACTGTATGCTGAACTGCAGTGTAATTTTACTATTTATATGTTTTAGATAACACAAGTAAAGGTAAGAAATACTGTTAAGTTTAGTTATACAATTTTTATATCTTAGAATATTTTATACGTTTAGATTATTTATTGGTGGGAACTAGATTCGAATTCAGGTGTTTTCCGACTTGCGTTGAAATCCAAGTTAAGTCACCTGTCAGGAACGGAATCGTGAAGTTAAACAGAGACCCCATGTACATTAAAATGTAAAAGGATATAGTTTCCTAACCACACCAGCTGTGCAAAACGGTATTAGTTTGGAGTGTGACTGCCTATACAGAGGTGGAAGTAGGGGATCAAGGTAAATAATGGTTTAAGGTACGGTATTTCAAGTATATAAATCTTTGAATCTAGCATGTGTGAATAGGGCAAATTTTAAGAAAGTTTGAATATAAAGGCAGTATAACAGGCCAGCAACTGAGAGGAGTTGGATGAAAAATGTCAGAGACAATGTATCCTTTATCAAGACACTAAAGCAAATATATGGACAAGATATGAAGAAAACTAGTCTTATGAAGTAGAGGTTGACAAATGCAACTAGACACAACACTGCTTTGGTTGCTTAATCTGTATATAGATAATTGTGAAGCGTAGGCAGAAGAGTATGAGGAACTATATTGGTGGAAAGTAGGAACGGATGATGGGAACTGGGAAAATAACCGTTATGTAAAAGACAGGATCCTGATAGATTGCTTGCAGATGCAGTGGCAGATGTTTTAATAGGAATCTGGAAGGCTGTGCGATGAAGAGTTATAAAATTATTCATGGACAAAGCAAGATGCTTAGATGCACTTAAAACTGGGTAAAATTAAGTATGGAAACTAATATCAACTCCACACAACCTAAATTAAACCATTTTCAGTACAATACATTTTCCTGAAATATTAAGAAAATATGTAAGGGAGGATTCCAACACATACTCATACGTTTAACAGTCTTATTCCTGGTGAATAGTGAGAAACAATTCCACACTTCAAATTCCTTGTACCACTGAGAGGTTGCTGTAATCCCTAACTCTCTTTCCATACCATAAACCAACTAATGCAAAGGAGAGGAAGGCAAGATGATTCATATTACCTTATTTCCATTTCCATTGATACTATATTTGCATTAAGTCTGGAAACTGGAAGTCTTTCGAAAGATTTTTTTTTCCAAAATGCATTAGTATATACATATTATTATAGAAATATTGACTACTTTTCTATAAAAAATATCAATGATTACCTACACTGGTATACAATGAGCTGCTCATTTTTTCTTTGGAAATTTGAGCAATTTTGCAGATTACATAACATTCAAGAAATTAAAAGCATAATAAGTCTAAACTCAAATATTGGACAAAAGATGAGATATACATGAAAAATATGAAAAAAAAATCTCCAAGATTAATATAAGGTATAAGGAAATTTTCAAGGAAATCTAGTTTGGAAAAGTTTTTCAACCAAATTGGGTATACATAATCACTAACTTTTGACTCGTATGCAACTGATGGGGAGAACTTAGCTGGCTCCTTGATATTCCTTCGAAGTCTGCGAGGAGCAGCTGTGTCCACTTCTGATGCTTTATCAGAATCAGATTTGCAACAGTCAGAGCACTGCCTGTAAGTAACCATAAGTCCTAGAAACAGCTTTGCATATTTTTCCTTACTCTATTCGATAACTCTTTGGTTGAGCAATACATACATGACAGAGATGACTGCCATACTACACTATCTGTGTACGGTCTGTTAAATTCTTATACCTGCTTTTACATAAATTAGGAAACATTAGAAGAGACAAGTATTTGATATGTTAAGTAAATAATACCAATAAAAAAAAAGTACTCGCATTAACAAATCCTGAAATTTAAAATTTTCATAAGTTATAAATCATATTAAATAATATTCACCATAGTTTAACGTAAGTAAAAATAAAATGTTAAACACGATAAATTTAAGTCACTACAATCATTCTTCAGCTTCTCTAATAATCAAATTAATAATTATGTAATAATAAAATTATATTAAAGATAATTCATAATGAGCTTCAGTGTTTGACCTGGCTTCTATAGTAATTCAATACTCAACAATGAGTACCATGCATATACTGTACTGTACTTTTGAAAAATTACCATAATATCAACTGCTTTCCTCTAAAACAATCATAAATCATTTAGAAGCACATAATTATGTAAGATACATACCATCCCATTTGCTTTGTTTTCTTAGGCATGCGTGTAAGTGGGGGATCAAGACATGATAAGTGATAGTAATGTCCACAAGTATCACACTCAATCAACAAATGCTGTTCCTTTGTCTGTTGGCAAACTCGACACCTGTTCAATGTTAATGCTGCAGTACCAGAATCTGTAAAATGAAATAAAGAAAAATTTTAATACATTTAATGCTTATTGTGCACTGATTAACAGCATACAGCCTCCTACGCTACAACAAATTCAATAACTTCCCAATGGGAAAATTTCACATAATAACTTGGTTAGTAAAGATTCCTTGACACTTCAGTTACAAACCAGTTCACAAAATGCCAAAATTACCTATCTCACAATCTCATATGGTTTTCCAGGTTGGAAAGCTCTTAATATATTTGGCCTGTACTAATATTCCCAAAGAAAATAATGCTACATTTGCAAAATAATTTATGGATATGCAAACTCAGACATTGTAATACATACCACAACAATCATCATTCATATATATATATAGCTCTAAGAGTCGACTCAATGACCTTGCATACTGAAATATATTCACTATGGCCACCCTTATAATTACACTCATAATATCCTATAACAGATTGGGGATCCTATTTATCTTTCAATATGCAGGCACAAAATCAGTCCAATACAGTTTGCATAAATCTTTGTCATCCCAATCTATAAGCTGCTTATAGCAAGAAAGGTATGCCAGCATTACAGCAATCTCCCACACACCTTGTGTAGTAGGATAGGGGCAAAGGAGCCAACAGACCCTTTCCTGAAAAATGTGCAAAAAGAAAAGCAGATGTAACTGTATCTTATATGTGTTCACATTTACAATAGATTCTAGAAGAGGTGGCAACCTACCTAACATTTTCAATAATATATTAGTGAAATATACTTTAGAACTGATATCCACAAAAGCTTGCAGGACAAAATAAAAAAATTTCATGAAACCTGCTTAGCAGGTTTCATTTGGCCATCTACAACAAGAACAGTGTACAAGGGCAGAATTATTCTCTACTACATTTCAGTCAATACATGTGACATTAACAATATCATTCCTGAACGTTCAGTGAAAAGAATTCAAGTCTATATTTCTTCTGCATGTGACTGAATATCTTTTCTTGACACAAAGTGACTGGTATGAAGAGAGGTATGATGCAGTTCTGATACTTTTTTAGACATGTGGAGATCCTATTGTTCATAAGGTGTATTCTTCAAATCTATTCTACTGTCATAACAATAGAAGATACTGATAAAACATCAACATTACCTCCAACAGGAGGCACCTGCTCTGTCATCATCATCTTTGCTGCTGCCTTGGTCATGATAGGAGTTCTCAAACTACCTTTGGGTAAAGGTCGTGTTGGAATAGGAGGGCTTGGGGGGTTATGTAGTGCTGCCACTACTGGGGGCAATGGAAGGGGTCTTCCAGCCAAGCCCTTTAAGAGATCATGCATTTCCAGTGCTTTATTAAGAAGAATGTCATTTTCAGATTTCATTTTTTCGCAGCCCTCCTCCATTTTACTAAATCTGCAACAATACTGAAAATCACAATACTGCTAATATTTTTACAGTTCTTCTACAATTTACTGTTTACAACAATATATGATTTTCAAGCCAATTTTTAAGGGACGATAAAAATATATCTTAATCTAGTATCAATACACGTGAGAACTCCATTAGGCAATTTTAATTTTAAAATTATCCTTATTAAATTGCTTACATCTGACGAAAAAACTCCGGTCTTGATTTTCAAAATACTTCCATCATTTCAGAAAAGCTAAAAATATTTGAAAAGATATAATTAATTGTAATATAATCAATGCGTGACTTTATCATCACATATCACCATGAGTTGCATTAATGAGAGAAATCCAGGGTTTCATTTTGGAAAGTGTTACACTTACTTTGCTCTCAGATCAACCTCTTCTTGTGTTAGCTGCCTATATTCTGTTATTAGCTGATCTAAGCGTTCCTTCATTTCAGTCAAGCGGCTACTGCGGTCTAAATAGTAGCTTATGAATTCAACACTGCATAGAAAGACAAAAAAAATCTATATAACTTTCACATATATATCTGAAAACATGAGTTCACTGACATCTTTAGTCATATTAATTGTGGTGGTAAATAAATTATCAACTAGTAAATTTTTGCAAGTTACCTAATCATCAGTCAAATTACACAGTATCATGTAACACACTGATAATTGAGTGAACTCAACTTCCTTCTGATGATAAAAATCAACTTTTTCATAAAGTTAAAAACTGTACCTTCATTGTGGTACAGAACTTTATTGCTCTGTAATCGTCATCAAACCAATGTCCACGTGTCAATACTGTCATACATAATGCTAAGTACAGAAAATCATGTGAAATTGAGCAACTCTCTATGAGTGAGATAAAACCCTGTAACTTTACGTGGCAAGTAAAAATTCCACAGGAGCTGACATATAATGGTTTGAAGAGTTAAAAGGAATTACACTGAATGCTATTCTTTCGAAAACTAATTTTTTTTCCACTTTTTATCCAAGTTTTTGGAAGAAAAGAGCTAAAAATACATTAAATACGTAATGTTATTTTAGATAAGCACTGTATAAAATGCATAACAAAATTCACAACTTTTTTGATCGAAGACTGCATATTGCAGTGAAGTAGTAAGGTGACTCCAACAGTAGCATGTGAGTGAGAGTAGGATGTCTTCTACAAACCCTTCCAATCTTCTCTTCACCTGCTTTGCCAGTTGTGTCGTGGCAAGACACACAGAATATAATGGCAGAGTTCTTTCTCCTCCACCATTGGGAAAATCTTAAAAATTATTGAAATATATTTTCTTAAAATTTCAAACACCATGATATATTTCATTACTAATTCAGACATCAAGCAGGTTAAGGAAGAATGTAATGGTAAAAAAATAAATGGGTACAGGCAATCATGCTAATGATTTTATTAAGTATATATATAAAATAAATGCTTATTTAAATATACATCTTTTAAAATATAAATAGTATATGAATAGCTTTAATAGTTATTTTTTAAAAGACGCAGTTTAATGACATAACAAAATATGAAAACACGAGGGCTTCATCAAATCCTGAATATCTACCCTGCTCCATAAAGGAGTTTTGTGGCAAGAATAAAAAAAATCCAAATAGGAAGAGATTATCAGCTCTTCATTCCCAATCAATTTTAGTCGGCTCTCACGACATGCGAGGAATATGGGAATGTAATTCCATGCTTGCAATTAAGGATAAAAACATTCCATGTAACTCAAATACTCCATTACACTGGCTACTTATAAGGTACTGCAGACTGATTAAGTATGAATTCCCAACGCAAATAATTATATGGTTAAAGAGGAAGATGACTTGCTTGGTATACAGTAATCCCTCGCTATATCGCGATTCACCTACCGTGAATTCAGTGCACAACGCATTTTTTGCCGAGCATATGTATTTTTTTTTCTGGGCATATGCGAGAATCCACGATATGTGGAAATATTAAAATTTCCAATATTTTAATTATTTTATCGAAAAAAAAGTATTTTCATTATTTCATTGATAAAAAAAAGTATTTCCCAGCCTAAGAATAATAAAACAGTAAGAAATAGTAAAAACATAAATTTAAACATGTAACTCTGCACCATATAAAATACGATATCGGTACTGGCGTTTAGAAAAACGCCATTTTGGCATCAACGAATCTACTGTTCGCTACATCAAGAAGGACGAGGCGAATATCAGGAAGACAGCGACTATTACTTTTAACAAAACAGCGAAGAGGGTCGTAACAACCCGCAATAAGATAATAGTGAGGATGGAATCTGCTTTGGCCCTGTGGATTGCTGATTGCAGGAAGAAGAACATCAGCTTGGACACCAGTATTATACAAACAAAAGCGAAGAAGCTGTGTGAGACATTCGCTGCAAACGAACCCTACGACGACGGTGGTGACCTTGAGGAGGAGGAGAAAGAAGAAGAAATGGACGACCCACAACCAGGACCCTCCAGCGGTTCCCTACCGAGGAAACCATCGTTCGTTGCTAGCAAGGGATGGTTCGCCAAATTTCAAAAATGCTTTGGCCTAAAGAGCATTTCGGTGCATGGCGAAGCTGCCTCGTCAGA
The DNA here is from genome assembly GCA_037179515.1 of Halocaridina rubra. NCBI lineage: Eukaryota > Metazoa > Arthropoda > Malacostraca > Decapoda > Atyidae > Halocaridina > Halocaridina rubra. The sequence continues at coordinate 130,933 of JAXCGZ010022749.1, read as the reverse complement.
TACAGCTGCAGCTGACGAATATGTAAACAACAACTTCAATAAAATTATCAAGGAAGGCGATTATGCTCCTGAGGAGGTGTTTAACATGGATGAGACTGGGTTATTTTGGAAGAGAATGCAGTCTCGCAAGTTTCTTTTCAAGGAAGAAGCTAAAGGATTTAATGCTCACAAAGACCGAGTAACCCTCGTCATGTGCGGGAATGCTGCAGGCTCTATGTTAAAGCCCGGGATTATCTACAAGTCAAAGAACCCTAGGGCTTTGAAGAATAAAAACAAGAATCTGCTGCCAGTGTATTGGATGCATAACCCTAAGGCCTGAATCACGTAAAGCCTCACATCGGACTGGTTTTACCCATGCTTTAACCCTCAAGTCCGAGTTTATCTTGCAGAGAAGGGCCTTGAATTTAAAATCCTTCTTTTGACGGATAAGGCTGGTGGCCACGCAACTGATCTCCATTATGACAGTGTTCAGGTAAAGTTCCTGCCACTGAATACGACATCACTGATTCAGCCTATGGATGAAGGCGTCAATCGTGCGTTCAAGGCCCTCTACATACGAAATGCCCTGGCGAACCTGGTTGACTCCATGGATGCGGACAAAGCATTCACACTGAAGGCGTACTGGCGTAACTACACATTGCTACATGCCTTCAAAATATTCAAAATGCAATCAAAGATATGAAGCCGGCCACAATCAATGCCAGCTGGAAGAAATTGTGGCCAAAAGTCATCTACAACTAAAAAGGATTTGCTCCTGACGAAGTCCATAACTCGGCAGTTTCGAAAGCTGTGAAGTTGGCTGTATTCCTAGGAGGAGCAGGCTTTAAAGATATGACTCACGAAGATGTCAATGAACTGATCAACTGCAACTCGCAGCAGTTGACTGATGAAGACTTGGAGGAAATGACAAAATCAGCGAGCGAAGAAGAGGAAGAACAAGAACCGGAAACACACGATGAATTCAAAGAAAATGGCCTTACACTCGAATGGCTGGCAGCCATGTATAACATGGCCAAAGAACTCCAACAACTGTTGCAGGAGCATGATGATGATATGGTTTGTTCAGTGCACTTCTTCAATATTATCGACGATACCATGACTCCTTACAAGACTATCTTTGCAAAAAAGAAGAAACAGCAACAGCAACTCCACTTTACCATGTTCTTCTCTTGCAAAAAGCAGCCGTAAAACTGTCATTGGCAGTGGAATATGTACACATCATTCACGGTAAGCTTACCTATCACGTTCATATAAATTTATGCTTGCGCGCTGTTATTAATAAAGTAAAGGGTGGTCTGAAAACAGTGCAGGGAGGTTTTATACAGTAAAGGTAAAAATAAATGTATAATACCTATAATAAATATGGTGCTCCTACTTCGCAGATTTTCACTTTTCGTGGCGGGTCCTGGAACCGAACCCCCGCGAAAAACGAGGGAGCACTGTATATTGCACATGAATGTTGATAACTTAATAAACTGTAGCAACACTGGGTATATTTATGTTCAAGAAAAGACTGGTGAAATACTCTCACATGCACAAAACTGCATAAACATTATCATCATTAGATTAATTTATAGTATTAAGCCTTAAGATATAAACATAGAGATAGAGACTTACTTAAAAGCAGGGGGAATGTGCCATTTCTTTCTTATATCACCCACATCTGTGGGCTGCACATGCTGATTTTCTGTACTCAGGCCCATTAATTCTGTTTTGTGTAATAGAGACCGAAACAATGAGGCTGACGTTGACAGTGCTCTAGGCATTTTCTGGGTTGGATCTGTTAAATAAAATAAAATTGGGAAAATATAAATATATCTATTTTTTTGTGAAAAGCTAGTTCGGTGGCTACGTTTGTAAAAAGATAACTAGGCTATGGGCTTTCCATCATAAGTAAACATCCTTGCTTCTGTTTTCAAGTTCTGTAGCAAGAAAAGGATTTAAGGGAGAGAGGGTCTACGAACCTCCAACTCTCCTACTGCTTTCAATTAACCCCGATAAAATGCAAGGCATATGAGAGGTATTTTTCTCCCAACCTACAGTTATAAAATAAGATCACAAATCATTAAACTGGTTAATAAAATTAAAAACAAAAAATCTCATATCATTACTAAAGCAAAATACTGTACTACATACTTGCATAAAGAATTCCAGATACAGCAAAGCCTATAGAATAAATAAAAAATCAGAACACGATGGAATTAACAGCTTCAGTGCAACATTCATTATTATCAATTAATACTTACACCAAGGTGTCGGTCTGTTGTTTTTATTGAAAAGATATTTCTCACGATATCGCCCTAGTTTGCGCTGAATCCTGTCTTGGACTTCACGACTCGACCCACACTTGTCCGCTTCATTCTGCTTCATGTGTAGCTGTAAGGCTAACCAATTACGTTTTCTTCGTCTATAAGGAGATAAAATGAAGTTTCAGTACAGTACGTGATAGATTAGACAATTAACAAGGTAAAAATTATGGAATATACACATTGAAATCTAAACAGCTAATCGCAAGCATATCATCAATGCACACGTGCAAATGTGTTCCTAGAAACCTTTGAATAAGCACATATAGTACTAAAAATACTACATACACATTAGATACAGAGTACAAATAAGTACTGGCACCCATTTCTTAAAGATTTAAAAAGGAGGTCCTCGACTTATGGCAGAGTTCCATTTTTAAAATGTGATATAACCCGAATTTATGTGTAAGTTAGAACAAACCTAAATAAGCACCTATGCTGGTGCAGTAGCAAAGTTTCTCCCTTTACAATGAATTTCACTGCCATGGCGATGGCTTTCCTTTTCTTTGAGACTGCCATCAGAAGACTCTGCTTTATGCTTGAGAGACATAATACAGGCCAAAAAATCATCAAAAAAGAAACAAAATAATTTATGTGAGATACGCTGTAACCACGAAACATTGTAACTCAAGGACAGTGTAAACCGAGAACCCCCTGTATTCATATTATATTACTGTATAGTAAAGTAGTTTTGGACTCATTCTTTTATTATTATATTAGCAGAAACATCAGTCACTGAATAATATTTCTAGGAATTATCTGAACTTCAAAAAAATTAACATATCCTTAAAACACAAGGGTATATTGAAATATAAATGTCAGAGTAAATTTAATTAAATGTATATAATAATTATAACTTCCTGATGGTCTAAACTGTAACCTAGAGAAGGCATGCAAGTCTTTCTGCTTATAGGAGATCTATGCAGAGGTCCCCAAACCTAATAATATGCAAAGGCCCCCAAAACTAATAAAGACATATTTTCTTTGGCAATCTTTCATCGTTTTGCTATGTATCTTTTCCTCATATTTTCTGCAGGATGGTAAAAAATATTTATAGCCACCCATGTCTGTCCAAACCTCTTTATGTATAAAAAATAGAAGACTTTCACTCACCTAATTAGCTCTTTATCAGTGTGTAATTTACAGTGAGCATAATAAGGGTCAGCTTGATCAGCTTCACCATGATTGACCTCGGATAGCAATCCTTCTCTTTGAGCACTGAAAATTACAATGAGATAGAAGAAATCTCCATAGAGAAAACTAATTCTAAGCAATAAAATAACCAGACAGCTATATATACTAATAACACATTTCTCCTTCTTTTAGCGTGACACCATATTCTGCTGGAGAAGCAGCCACAACTGAATGGGTGAAAGACCTGCCATGGGTATTCATTAGCAATCCTCATCCCTTTCGACTGCTTTGTGGCAAGAAAAAAATATTCAGGGCTGCAAGAACTGTCATACTTTCAAACCCCAATCCCTTTAAGTTGGTTCTTATGACATATCAAATAAAATGAAATATCATGAGATTTTAAAAAAAGCCCTTTGAGGAAGGAAAAGTGTATTTTTCTGAGTCTCTGTGAAGTCCGTTCTACAGTGCAGGAGAAGCCAATTTGGAATCGAGTTGCTTTCAAAAATAAGACAGAACAAAAACTTCCAGTTCCACGATCAGGTTAAAAGATGCACTATTTTTGACACTTCAATTAAAAAATATATGTCATCTAATATAAATAGGCATAATATATAAATCTTAAACCACACAAAAAAACATGTTAAGTTCATTGTACGAGGCAGACATAATAAGGCTCACTCAAGCCAATGATCTAAATCATTTATGTAATATTTGAAACAACCATCTTAAGCAATGTCATTAGAAAATTATAGGAGTATTTAAAAATAGAGATCACAGACACTCCCAACAAACGAACGAGTTAGGTTCCATAAGTTTGTTCGTAAGTAGTGTTTAGGTAAAATAAAAAAATTCTTTTATGTTACATACATGAGCAGTTCTGAACAGTATTAAGCTAAAGACACTGAACTATTACATAAAACATAGAGTATACTGTATTTACGAATTTTAATGCAGTAATAATAATGCAATGATACTGTACAATACAGTAATACATGCATTTATACATGGGTAGATAATGGGTTGTGTTTTTGTTCGTATCTGTGAATGTTCATAACTCAGTTGTTCATAAGTAGGGGAGCTTCTGTATATAAATTTAATGATTTTATTAAAATTATATAGGCTGACAACTTATGATACTCAAATATAATAAAAAATGGGAACTTAATACTGTTTAACTGTTTGATATTTACCACGTAACATGAAAGTATTCTCTGCACATTCCCGCATCACATCCAATACACACACCAGTCTTTGCATATCTTTCATCTTCACACAAGGAGCATGTTTTGGCCCCCCATTTGTTGTATGGCATTTCAAACAGAGTTGGAAAAGACAGCTTATCCACCTGTTAAAAGCAAACATTATGGTATTAGCATAGTGTAATCATAACCATTTAACCAATAATAATATTCATGTAAAGGGTATTCTTTTCTTTTTGGAAATAGAAGATCTGATCATGCCATATATAAAACATAAGCCTTATAATATAACCCAATGAAAGAGAAAATGATACAATACAAGGTGCTTAAAGCAATGACCTTTTTTTTTAAACAACTACGACAATGAATCACTGTAAATACATAGAATAAAAAATTAATAAACTGAGGAAGGAACTGTTTGAAAGAATATAAAACTTACTTCGCTAAATGCTACTCCAGGAATGTACAAGGCACAGACTAAATGGACCCATCGGCCCATCTCTGTTTCCTTGAAAATGGTGTAACCTTCAGGACAGAGGAAACATTTATAATTTCAATGCTTCAGAAATAATATAAGCTAAAGATGCCAAGGTTAAATACGATACTTTAAAGTAAAAGTACATCAGGCAATGATATTTCAAAAATATTTAAGCTGTTTTCAATATTTCAGTAGGTTATAGTGAGCATATGATGTACTTTAAATGCAGTGAGAATATTCTTGGGTGGAAGTTTTCATTGGCACTCTCTTACTGATCTTTAAACAAAACTCTAGAGTGGTAAAATACCAGAAAAATTATATATCAAAGTAAATAGAGAAATATATAATTTATTACATATTCTTAAAAATGGGTATCTAAAATAGTATAATATTCAAATATAAAGAACTCATACATAACAGTCAAGGCTGTACATACACCAGCAGATAATAATATACTGTCCCCTAAATTGTGAATTCCTTTCTAAATTCATGTTCATTGTGCAGCACACATAACACAAAAAAAGTTATGTTGCAATGTTTAAGGATGATTATAACCAATACTCAATGCTCAGCATTTCTAAGCTTAGGCTTTAGCAAAAGTGCTAGATAACAGATCTAAAAATCAAAAATTTTTAATGAGATATTTTACATGTATCGTTTACACTTCAGAGGTGAAAGCTGGTGAATAAATTATAAAGAGTGTATAAGAAGGAAGTGGCCACTGCTGATATGTCTTTCCATTTATCACATGCATAAAATAGCACCATCTTTTAAAAACCTCTCAAATAATTACATTTACACAACTGCAGGATACAAGTAATAATAAATAATTGATAAGAACAATGAATTATATGCATTGGAATACACTTGCTGTAGTTTAAAATACCATTATCTTACCAAGATTTGGACAGAGTTCACAGGGTGGTTGGCTGACATTAGCTTTACAGGCATCACAAAACCAAGGTTCAGTAGAACTAGAAGATACAGTGCTAGACACAGATATAGAATCACTGATACCGTAGCAACCTTCGTGAACAGAGACACTACAGCCATCACACGTTACAATTTCATTGAGGTCATCTGAGTGATCACCCAGGCATACACAACAGACCCAGATCTTAGGGCGCTCTATACCCTGCAAGTGAAATACAGTATACATGTTATGCACTTTATAAAATTTATCATTATAACCTCTCAGAACGATGTTCATAAATTTAAAACTGTCAGTTAATTTACCAAATTATAATTACAGAACATTAAAAAGAAATTACTTAAAAAACATTCTTATAGGTCAAACCTTTTCCATATCAAGTGCCTGTGCTTTTTTTGCTTTCTCCAAAAGCTCTGAAACACTGAGATTTTTGTCATTGGAAGGTGGACTTTCTTGTTCACCTTCAGTATCTTCCTCATCTTCTACATCATCATCTTCGTCATCATCATTGTCAAATGCATCTGGATCACTATTAATAGAGATATCATCATCATCATTAAGCTTAGCTTCATCTACATTGAAATCACTGTCATCTGAGCTCTCTCCAAGTCTAGTTCTGCAAGATCTATCAGTGCTGTTTTAGAAGGCTTTACTTTTCTTTTACCTGGTTCACGATCCACTGAAAAGGAAGAGAAAACTATAAAAATCACTGTAAAAATAACAAAGCACACACACACACACACACAGAGAGAGAGAGGAGAGAGAGAGAGAGAGAGAGGAGAGAGAGAGAGAGAGAGAGAGAGAGAGAGAGAGAGAGAGAAGGAGGAGAGAGAGAGAAGAGAGAGAGAGAGAGAGAGAGAGAAGAGAGAGAGGAGAGGAGATGAGAGAGAGAGAGAGAGGAGAGAGGAGAGAGGAGAGGAGAGAGAGGAGAGAGAGAGAGAGAGAGGAGAGAGAGAGAGAGAGAGAGAGAGAGAGAGGAGAGAGAGAGGAGAGAGAGAGAGAGAGAGAGAGAGAGAGAGAGAGAGAGAGAGAGAGAGAGAGAGAGAGAGAGAGAGGAGAGGAGAGATGAGAGAGAGTGTGTGTGTGTCAGTGTGTGATTACCTAATTATGCTTATGGGAAAGAGCCCAAAGCTCGTATCTTCCCGTCTTCTGATCGGTTCAATTTTGTACTTAGTGATACTTATCATACTTGTCCTTAAAACTATGGAATGAGTTAGCATTAACTACCTCCTCGCTTAGCGAATTCCAATTATCAACTTCTCTTACACTAAAAAACTACTTCCTTACATCCTGCAAAGAAGTTTTCTTACGAAGCTTCAAACTATGACCTCTAGTTCTAAAGCTAGCTATACCAAAATATCGATCCCTATGCACTCTATCATAACCATGAAGAAATTTAAATACTGTCACCATATCCCCCTCAATCTTCTAGCTTCGAGTGATGGTAAGTCTAATTCTCTCAGCCTCTCATCATAACTGAGATTGCGTATTTATGGTAACAATTTCGTGGCATGTCGCTGAACTTTTTCCAGCTTAATTACGTGCTTTTTCAAGTGCGGATTCCAAAAGGGGGCTGCATATTCGAGTTTTGGCCACACATAGGTTAAATAAATATTTCTGAAGATTTCCTAGTCCATTTGCCTGAAGGCTACCCTTACATTTGATAAGAATGCATATGCTGCCCTTACTATGCCATTTATATGCATTTCTGGAAACAAATCTGGCAGTATGTTTACTCCTAGATCTCTCTCATTTACTGTATCTTGAAGTTGTACCCAAGCCACCGAGTAGTCAAGCTTGGGCCTTCTTGCACTTGTACCCATTTTCATTACCTTACATTTTTAATTACTGAATTTCATTAGCCACTTTTCTGACCACTCATGGAGAGTATCTAGATCTTCCTGAAGTTCTCTACCATTGTTCTCATCTCTTACTTTCTTCACAATCTTTGCATCATCTGCAAACTTATTCATGAATGAATTTACAGACTCTGGTATGTCATTTACATATACAAGGAACAAAAGTGGCCCTAAAACTGAACCCTGTGGAACTCCACTACTAACTCTTCTCCATTCAGACACTGAGTGTCTTACTCTAACCCTCTGTTCCCTCTCTTCTAAGTAAGTTTTTATCAATTCCAAGACATTTCCACCTATTCTAGCCATTGCTTGCAGCTTCCTAGTAACTCTCCCGTGTGGGACAGTGTCAAATGCTTTCTGGAAGTCTAGGAATATGCAATCTGCCCAGCCCTCTCTTGCCTGTAAGATTTGGCTTACCTCATCATAAAATTCTAATAAGTTTGTTACTGTTGATCTACCTTCTCTGAAGCCATGTTGTCTCACTGACAAAAAGTTGAGGGATTCCAAGTGAAGAGAGGTATGATTCCTTAGTAGTTTCTCCATAACTTTGCAAACTATGCTGGTCAAGGAAACTGGTCTATAGTTTAGAGCCGTATCCCTCCTTCCCTTTTGAAGATAGGTATCACGTTCGCTTGTTTACAGCATCTTGGAATCTCCCTTGACTCCAGTGACTTTTTAAATATGATACTTAGTGCCACTGATACTGTGCGTGTGTGAGTATTCTACATTACTATCACTACCTATTGACAATATGAGTGAGATGACGCTGATGTACGGAATAAGTCAGAACCGGCAAAATTATGCTTCATTAGCTGTAACCCTGAGAATAAGCCAACTGGAAAACAAAAGGGCAAACTAAGGAGCAAGGTGACACAATATACAGTATTTTGTAATTTATTGAAGTGTTATTATACCGACACATACTATAGAAGAAGCTATTAAAAATAAAAATAAGCAACTCTCCTTATGACTTTTGCTGCTCATTTTTTTGCAGTATATAAAACAAATAGAACCCAACATGTCATTGAAAACGAAATATTTTTTTAACTTAAATATCTTGGAAAATTTCATAGAAGAATGGTTCAGCACTGGCCTGATGTCACAATCATAAAAAAAACTACTGTATTAGTTAATGATGACGTTAAGACCCTACAGTGACTCAAGAGGAAATAGTAGTCCTTATGAATTCCCAATCATCCTAAAAATAAATACATTCAAAGTCTGCACTGTTTGTACATGTAACTAAAAATACTGACTGCTCCTCCGAAAAGAAATATTTTTAGCTTAGCTTTCAATTTTTCATGCATAAACTAACGAAACATTCAAACTTTTCTCATATATATATATATATATATATATATATATATATATATATATATATATATATATATATATATATATACACAGTGATCCTTCGCTCTATCGCGTTTCTTCCCACGCGAATTCACTGTACCATGATTTTTTTTTTGGGGGGGGGGATATGCAAAAATATTAATATATTAAAAAAATAAAAATTTACAGTATTTTCATTTTTTTTATTGAAAAATTAAAAATTTCATTAGTTGATTGATAAAAAAAATTTATTTCCCAGCCTACGAATAATAAAACAGTAAGAAATAGTAAAAAAACATAAATTTGAACATGTAACTCTGCACCATAGAAAGTACGATACTGGTATCAGCGTTTCGGAAAACGAAAAGGGTCGCACCTACGTGAGCTAGCATATGTTAAAATTTCCAGTAGTTTCATGATTTTACTGATAAAAAAAAAATTTATTTCTTAGCCTAAGAATAAAAAAACAGTAAAAAATAGTAAAAAACATAAATACTAACAGTATTGCACCATGTAAAATTCGATACCGGTATCAGCGTTTCGGAAAACGAAAAGGGTCGCACCTACGTGAGCTAGTACATATTGAAATTTTCATTATTTTATTGATACAACAAGTATTTCCTAGCCTAAGAGTAATAAAACAGTAAAAAATAGTAAAAAACATAAATTTAGATATATAAATCACAGTATTGCATCATGTGAAATACTGTCCGATAGCGTAAAATGTATTGGGGTCGCACCTACGTGAGCTAGCATATATATTAAATTTTCCAGTAGTTTCATGATTTTATTGATAAAAAATTTATTTCTTAGCCTAAGAATAATAAAATAGTAAAAACATAAATACTAACAGTATTGCACCATGTAAAATACAATACCGGTATCAGCGTTTCAGACAAAGGCTCGCACCTATGTGAGATAGTTCATGGAATGATATTGGCTGAAAGAGTGAGAGATCTGTATCATGGGGTCTGATTGGCTTTTTCATTGAAGTTTGGTTCTCCCACCATCTTCCATTGTCTCGCCTCACTCGTTCAGTCTAACTCACGTGTGCGCCGTCCACGTTGTGCTTATTAATACGTTTTGCTTGTGATTTTTTTTACTCGCGTATTTTAACCTTTGCAATGCCTCCCAAGCATCCTTCATCTTCTAAGCTTCTTATAGTGAGCCTAAGCGGCAAAGGAAGATGTTAACCATAACAGATAAGGTGAAACTCTTAGATATGCTGAAAGAAGGAAAAAGGTTTACGGATGTCGGCCGCTATTTTGGCCTCGATGAATAACGGCCGTAAAGCTGTTATTGGCTGCGGAATAATTTCCTCTGGCGTCTACAAACTCATTACCACCTCATTCACAGTAAGTTTACCTATCACGTACATATAAATTTACGTTGCATGCTGTTATTTATACAGTAAAGGGTGGTTTTTTAACAGTGCAGGGAGGGTTTATACAGTAAACGTAAAAATAATTGTAAAATACCTATGTACATGAGTATGTCATGTCATTACCACCTCATTCACAGTAAGTTTATCTATCACATTCATATAAATTTATGCTTGCATGGTGTTATTTATGAAGTAAAGGTTGGTTTGTTAACAGTACAGGGAGGGTTTATACAGTTTATACAGTGTAAACATAAAAAAAAATTAAAATATCTATGTACATATAGGGTGATCCTACTTCGTGAAAATTCGTCTCGTGCCGGGTCCCGGAACCGAACCTTCGCGATAAACGAAGGAACACTATATATATATATATATATATATATATATATATATATATATATATATATATATATATATATATATATATATATATATATAGCAAGCCATAATCTACTCTCTGTAGGACAGTGTCTGTACTTGCTGAAGATAAATAACTCCCCTCAAGTAAAGTACAAAACCTGCTTACCATACATAATTGTACTTAATCTGAAGAGGCTAGGAAGCTAGTCAAAAGTGTAGCAACAAGAAACGAGAACTGAAGCAGAGGTCCTTAATATAGCCTAGCCATCTGCAGCTCTTAGTTGTAGTTGGAAAACTTCAAAAACTGGGGTCACAGTTCTCCTACCCAACCTCCAATTTGTTTAGTCACTTCTAATGAAGAACACATGATTAGCATTGTTTCCCATAAATTCCTTTAATATTATGAAGTGCTATACTGTATATGTGATATTTTAAATAAGATTCTTTTATGTGTAGCTATTGCTCGTAAATTTATCAAAAGACTTTACTGCAAATGCATACAGAGTCATTGGGCAACAAATTTATGCAAAGTAACTGATAATTTTACTTTTCAGTGCCCTTTATTACAAAATGTATATGCTGGGAATCTATTTTCTTTAGTTTACTGATCTATAGCAGCTTTGGTAAAATTAATGCTTTAAAAGTTGTCTGGATATGGAATTCCCATCACAATCTCAGAATATATATATATATATATATATATATATATATATATATATATATATATATATATATATATATATATATATATATATATCATGACTGTGACACCAGGACAGGCCAAAAAAAAAAAATAAATAAATATACCCTCATCAGGCCTGGGCATGAAGAAAACATAATGAGAAACAGAGATGGGGAGTATTGTGACATGTCAGATGTGAAGGGATTATAAGACACGTGTAACGAATATCCAAGATGCATATTCAAATACACAACTGGCAATTCAAACATTTAAGAGTACCCTGTATGCTATAGGGGAAAGAATGGCTTCTGATATAGTCGTCTACAAATGGGATTATTTTACTAAGGGTTCGTCTGCCAATGGTTGTTCTTTAATGATGAGGTCCAGGAGCAGCTCTCATAAGAAGAGGATACAATGAATAATTAGGGTTAAGATTCGTTTTCTGCGGCCCACTCTAACTCATATATATACCTCATCAAATAATAATTCTTCAACATATGACTAATGCTCACTCCCGGAAAATGTTACTTAGGTAAAAATCACCCATATAAATTTATGATTAATTATTAAAAGTACGCAAAAGCAGAGAGAGGCTGTTGGATACCCGAGAGACAAAACCTTCAGGGCCAATTTTCAAATAAGCCATGCTTAGGTTAATTTTGGTAGATTAGTTTAATTATGTACCTCAATAAGGTAAATTTGGGTGTTTAAGCAGCAGCATGGCTCACTCCAAAATTGGTAAGTGTCAGTCTGGTCTCTTGGATATAAAACGGCTTCTCTCCAGCTTGGCTGATTTTTTATAAATAACCATAAATTAGACGCGTGATTTTAAACAAAGTAATAGTTTTCCAAGGAGTGGGTAACGTTAGCTTCAGACATGTCACACGTAAAATAATTCTCATTTGTGGGGTATAAATGCGAGTTATGGAGAGCTGCAAGAAACGAATCTCAACTATACTCAGATTATTATAAGTTGAGATTACTAGTTTCTGTACGTTTGGCTTTACTACTAGTGAATGATATGAACTAGCTTGGCACACTTTTAAATAGCTTTGACAAAAATGTCAGGACCAGGTTTTAGATAAATGTATATATATATATATATATCAGAAATAAATAATAATTTGTACAGCACGGCAAATATTCTATAAGGTTTAATAAATTTTACTTCGACAACCGAAATAAGTTCTGATCTAACATCCCTTACAGTAATATTTTCGATATTATTAAAATGTTGGTGCAAATAGAACCGAATCTACTAAATAAATGCACAGTTTGGAAATTACGGAAGTTCAAGGTTTTCATATTCCAAATAAAGTTCATTTGTAACTCCATTCATAAAACAATAACATTTGCATTCGCTTATACTGGGTAATAAGTTTCAGGAAATATAGTTTCTGACCCATAATGCCCAATCGTACCATCAGTCCCAGGATAATACAGATATTATGTCATGTACTTGGCACTCAAATTCCGGCATCTTCCGACAGCTAACAAATCCTTATTTACGTTATCTACTCAAGTAAAAATAATACAGAAAGATGTATAACAATTTACTAAAATGAAACAGAGCAAAGAGACATGGCTGCTACGATACTTACCCATAGCAGTAAGAAATAACCCGACGGCATCATTCTTCGAGCCTTTGTTTTTATCCGCCATGTTTACTGAGCGGCGTCTGCTGCTCTCTTGGGAGTTGAAGCGAGAAGTGCGTAACTGATGGCACTAATTATTACAATTATCTATCTATTGCATTTTCCGGCCACGAAGCAGAATAGATAATCTTCGAGAGAATTCCCGAGAAGTTATTTGCCCTTGAAATAATCGAAAAGACACCAGGAAATCTGGAGTATATTTTCAATCAATTTCTATTATCTTACCCATTTTTAACTTCAGAGTATTATAATTATGACACTTTAATATAATTGATCTCACACGTCTAAACTAATCAGCTTGCTTATATTCAAATCACAATATAATAGCATTTTTGAAAATAATAATTACCAATGAAACTGTGATTAAGATTTTGCCTATGGTATTTGAAGGCCAAGATAAAGATGGCGTGATTGTATAGGGGAAGACTTGCAATGGAAAGGTATTGATGAAAATGAAGCACAGAACAGAAATAGATGGAGACGACTCATTCACAACGGTGACCCCATATGAAAAAGGGTTAAAGTAAAAAGATGATTTGATGTGCTTTGAGCGTTTCCAAACGGTTTTCAAGGTCAGAATCGTTCAAAACACATACAGAATCATAGGACTTATGCAATACCGTATTGCATACTGTGAATTATGCAATGCCATATTGCATAAATCATTACTTCATTATGCATTACAATGTTCGTGAAATCTGGTTCTCCAAACAGAATACCTAAGTTCAGTCATCTACCCAACCCACCCACACATTAACAGGTTGACCTTGAATTCTCTCTCTCTCTCTCTCTCTCTCTCTCTCTCTCTCTCTCTCTCTCTCTCTCTCTCTCAATAAGCACAGTACTGACTTACACTAGCATTTGGATGGGCGTCGGGGATTTGAGATAGATTTATCACTAGGTTTGTGAGTAGGGCCTAGGCATAAGAACCTTAAATGTTTCCTTCAAGGAGTACCCGAGGCACGCTCATCGTTAAGCATGATTTCAGACTCTAAAGGCTGAAGTTTGTGAAAACAGCAAAACGGGAGACAGATATACGTAATCTCAGTATGAGAAAAGGCTGAAGGAGTTAGACTTACCATCACCCGAAACTAGAGGGTAGGGGGTGATTTTTTTTTTTTTTTTTTTTTTTTGTTCCTTCATGGTTTTGAATGAGGAGACTGGGAGCGAATTATTCTGGAATTAGAGGTCATACTCATAAACTTCATAAGAAAAATTCTCTGCAGAATGTATGAGTTTTTTTTTTTTTTGTGACACTGTATAGAAAAAAATTGCTCATCGGACCAAAGCATCAAGAAAACACTGAACAGAAAATAGATTAGCAGCATAAGGACAAGGCAGAAATATAAAAATGATAAACAATAAGAAAAGGACAGGCTTAGGGAATGGCAAAAAAAAAAAAAAAAAAAAAGAGGACCCAGAAATATGGCAGAATTAAGCCCTGAGAGATGAAAGATTTTTTTAAGAAAGAAAGGTCTTAATTGTTAGGGGAGACATAAGATGGAAGAATGTTACAGAGTCTGAATGTGGAGGAAAAGAAATAGTCATTCCACCGATCAGTCTGCGAGCTACAAATCTCCACACAGCATGACGAGGTCGCTTACGATAGTTTATAATTGGAATTTGATAAGTGAGGGAGCAAAAAATCTTAGATGCCATCATAGATTTAAAGATTGATATGATAAGTAATAGCAAGTGAAAAAAAGGATACCGTTCATGAGACAGGGAGTTACGAGCATAGGGCTCTTTCCTGTGAGCAAATTTAGGTAAATACAATAAGGTAAGCACATGACTTATGTACCATTAGTGGACTGCACATATATGAATTATGAAATAACACTTTTCACCACAGATTTTAAAAATCTCATGCATTATAATGCATCGCATTATATGTCACAGTTAGTCCATATTCAAATAGGAGTGGGAATAAACGTGTTGGACCTTTGGATTTAGGCTGAATGCCCTTCCTAACGCCCCACAATACGATCAAACCCGCGGTAATCGCTTTTCGACTCATTCACTTTGCCAGTGAGCTACCACAGCCCCAAATATATCATACAGCATAATAAATACATATTAATATACTTCCTCTTTACAAATATTCTATGTGGTGAGCTCATATCTATCTAACACGTAGAAAATAAATATTATTGGGAATATTGTTTCTTATCTACTTACCTATCCCATTGTGCAAGTATCAGTAATAACTCAATGGAACGAGACTGCTCAGCTCATGAATTGAGTGCATCTTTTTCGGGATTTCAGGAGCAACTAATTATCTTTAGGAAGTCTCTTATACGAGATATTTTTACAATAATATGTTGTTCACAGTTTTCATCATGGATAGCATGAAAATTTATGGTGATGATAAACATGCTTTGTGGTAGTAATGGCTCTCCCCTAAACCTTGCGCCTCCTGATAGATCTGCTTATTTCACTATGCACTCTTCAAACATCTAAAGGCTAATCTCTAATTACTTGTCTGTGAAACAGCACTTGGGTACATCTCTCCCTATCCTTCTCCTTCTTTCTGAAACCCAGCAGTCTAGCCGTGCATCCCCTGACTCATCTCAAATCTCTCACTAGAACCTATACTCTCGTTTCCATTCCAAAGGTGGAGACTGTGCATACTGTAACACTAATACTCCTATTACAAGGCTCATGAACCTTGAATAACTCGACTTTGATATTCTATGGTTGGAGATCTATCCCCCTCCCAATACCAGTATATTTCTTGGCATCTGCTACTACTCTCCTAACGCCACTGTCTTTGGGTCCTTCTCTGAACATCTATCCTCTTGTCATGAGTCCTTTCTATCCTCTCACCCACATAATGAAATTCTCTTCATTGGAGACTTCAATGTGCACCACAGTGAGTGGGTTAATTCTTCACGCACTGATGTGGAAGGAATTGCGGCCTTTGCTTTCTCTGCCATTCACTATCTGAAGCAGATTATCAAACATCCTATATATGTTCCCAATTACCACTACTGACCAATTGCTCTAACATCTGCTCACTACAGAAAATTTTCTCTTTTCTCACATCTTGAAACATCTTGCATCTAACTCGCCTATTATCAATCACCAGTACAGCTCCCACAAGGCAATATCCTTCGGTGATCTGTTCTGTCTCACTCACTTATGGTCATCTTCTCTGAAGAACTATGGGGAATCCTTTATCGTCGACCTTAATACATTTAAGGCTCTTGACAGAGTGTGGAACAAGGCTCTGTTGGACAAACATCCTTCTTATGTCTTTACCCCTTCTCTCTGTTCTCAGATTTCCAGTTTTCTTTCTGTTTCATATCTGTGGTTGTTGACAGCATAACATCCAGCTCATTCCCTGTTGCCAGTGGTGTTACACAGGACTACGTCCTTTCACATACTCTTTTCCTTCTCTTCATCAAAAATTTTCTCCAGTCCCCATCTTCCTCTCTTTTCCACACCTTAGTCAAAGTTTCTACTATTCATTTTTCCTCTGCAATTTCTTCTCAACATTCATCTGCTACACGTCATCGATCTCGTGCCACTCCTTCTGCAATATCAACACCGATTTACAGAGGTATCTGAGTGGAGCACCCAAATTTAAGTTATATTTGATGCCTCCAAGACAGTTTTTGGCTATCTCTTTATCTTCTTTTCCTTCGAATAATCCTGCTGTCTTCCAAACTAACGAAATTTACCCTCTTAATATTATTAACATATTAGGAATCCAGACAGCATCTAGTCTTGGTGGAATCACATAATCCCAAATTCTAAATTTGCATCTGAAAAATTAAGGGTTCTGTTTCGTTTTCGTCATTATTTTTCTCTTTTCAGTTACTTAATATTTATAAAAGTCGTATCTGTCCCTGGTTAGGATACTTCTAGAACTTCAGGGGTGCTTCTTTTTATACATATCCTCTTGAGCAATCAGACTCATCAGTAACCTTCTCTTACTTCTAATCTGGATTCTCTTTCTCTTTCCCATAAGGAATCATCCCTGTCTCTTTCCTATCAGTTACTACTTCAATCGCTGCTCCGATAAGTTAACAAACTGCATCCTTTCCCCGCTGCCGAGGCAGTGTAACACTTGCCAAACGGCCTCATTTCACAAGTTGTGAGTGGAAAATTGTAGCTCACGAATTGGTCAGTGCAACAACTGCTTCTTCCCATCTACCTCCAGACTCTGGAACTCTCTTCCTCCTTCTGTCTTCCCTAATTCTTATGACCTATCTTCCTTCAAAAAAGCGGATCTATCTTCATCTCAGGGCCTAAATCCTGTCATATATATAGGTCTTCCTTACTTCGACTGTTCTTTCAGCCTTTCCTTTTCCTATTGTTTATCATTCTTTAATTTCTGCCTTGTCCTTAAGTTTCTCGTATTCCTTCTTCTGAATGTTTTTTTGGTGCCCGGAGCCGATAAGGGCAATTTCCTAGCATGTCCCGGTGTCTCTCCCATAAAAAGGAAAAGAATATTTCGTTCAAAACATCCCTCTTTTATCTGCTAAAAGTTATCCTAGATTGTGCTAAGGAACTTCTTTGCACCATATTCTGAAACCAACAGGAGCTCGGGGAGATGAGACATCACTTCTTGATATAGCATCACAGATATCGTTCAGAATATTAAAAAATTTAGATTGAGCCAGTAGTAGGAAAAATTGATCACCGTGTGTTGTTGATGGAGTAAATCGTCGAGGATTATCGACAAGGGGACCATTTAAAAAAAAATAACAGGAGGTTCACAAAATTGTTAAGCGGAATAAGAAAAGATAGTGCGCTGTTGTTTACCATGTACCAGAATATGAAATATTAATGCTAAAGGGATATTGTTCGATAAGAACTGTAAGAACATAAATAAGGAAAGATACAAATGCTAGAATAGGTATTGGAGAAAAAGTACAATCTCTTAGCAAATTTGTAAAGTGCAAAAATCGCTTAGCTACTCAAGAAAAATGAAGGGAAGGTCTATATATGAGAAAGATACTGTAAGGGAAGCTGAAGAAAATTTTAAGTTTTTGGAAACAGGACTATTTTTAATCAACATAATGCAAAAAGTCTTTTCGTTATTGAAAACAATCCTGTTTCCATTTCTAATATTATTTATAAGATTCCATGTAAAGATTGTGATAAGTATTATTTGGTCAGCCTAGCAAATCAGTAGAATTTCGTGTCAATCAACATAAACATAACGTTCTAAATTGTCAGTCTTTCAGTGCTTTGTTCAAGCATTATGCTGATTGCAATCACCATATTGACTGAAAAAATGCCTCTATTTTAGTAAGAAGTAATGATATTATTACTAGAAACTTGGAATCTGCAATAATTAACTTAACCGAGCACCAACATATTAACTTAAGTCATGGTTTATTTGTAATTGATCCCATTTAATCAAGTGTTTTATTCAAGCTTGAAAAAAAGTAATTTTGGAAATAACATAAGTTCTTTTTTATTAATTTCTTTATATCCATAATTGAATTATTCTTTTTTATTTTGTTTATTAGGTATTCCCTTCCTTTTAGTATTACTATTATTTCACCTTTAATTTTTGTCATTCATAATTAATATATTTATAATAATATTATTATTAGGGTTTCTAAAATTATCGTTTAGTTTTTTCTGATTTTTCTTGATTACTATTTATTTCATTATTTTTTATATTATTTTACTGTTGTTAATTTCATTTTTTTGGTTAGTATTAAGTCTATAGTTATTATATTTATTATTATTATAATTTTTATTATTATTACTACTATTATTACTACTAGTGTTATTATTATTAAATTATTATTGCTATTATTATTATTATTATTATTATTATTATTATTATTATTATTATTATTATTATTATTATTATTATTATTATTATTATTATTATTGAGGAAAAAAGAGAAGAATTTTGGATGAAATTGAACGAGTGTTTAGAAGACTTGGGAATGAATGTGAATGTGGTATTAATGGGAGATTTGAATGCTAGAGATAGGGAATGAGCCAGTGGATGGTGTAATCGGCAAGTATAGAGTACCTGGTAGGAATGAGAGTGGAAAGAAAATTATAGAAATGTGTATTGAGAGAGAGATGTTGATTTCTAATACTGTATTTAAATAGAAGGATGTGCACAAGTATACATGGATCAGAGTGGATAATGGGAGAGTAGTTGACAGAGCATTAATAGATTATGTTGTAGTGAACAGGAGGATGATTGGAAGAGTATTGGATGTGAATGTACTGAGAGGAGCTAGTGGTGGAATATCTGATCCTTATTTATTGGAAAGTAGAGTGAGAGTGGGAGAAAAGTGGAGCAAGAGGAGAAGCAAGAGAAGAAGAGAGGTGCTTAAAGTGAATGAATTGTATAAGAAAGAGAAAGACTGTGAGTATAAGGCTAGTGTGAGAAATGTGTGGAACGTAGTGAAAGAGAAAGTGGAGGAGGGAGTGGAAGAAGAATGGGGCTGTTTCATGGAGGAAGTTATGAAGTGTGCTGAGGCAGTGTGCAGAAGGAGGCTAACTGGTGGAAGGAAATAAAAGGAAAGGTAGTGATTGGTGGAATGAGCAGGTAAGTGCAGTAGTGGCTGAAAAGAAGTGGGCTTATGAGGTATAGTTGCAGGTAGGTAATGTAGAGACGTATGAAAGATATTGTACAAAGAGGGGGTTAGTGAAACAAGTGGTGAGGGAGGCAAAGAGAGAAGCAGATGTTAGGTGGAGCAGATGCTTGTCTGAGAACTTTTAAAGGAATAAAAAGATGTTTTGGAAGGAAGTGAAAAGAGTGAGGCAAGGTGAATGTGGTAGGGAGGAGAGAGTGAAAGGAGCAGGTGGGCAATTGCTAGTGGATGAAATAAAGGTGAGAGAGAGATGGCCTGAATGTTTCAAGAACCTGCAGAATGAGGAAGATGATAGAGAGGCAGACATTGTGGCTGTGGAAAATGAATGGAAAATGCCAGTGTTAGGAGATGAGAATGAGAGACATGCTACAAAAGAGGAAGTATGCTTGGCATTGAGAGCAACGAAAGCAGGTAAAGCACCAGGGATATATGGGTGTCATGCTGAATGCTTGTCAAAAGGTGGGAAAGCATTAATAGAATGGATGGTTAGGTTGTTGAATGTATGTTTCAGGAGATGGAGGGTCCCAGTTGATTGGAGGAGTGCATGTGTAATTCCACTTTACAAAGGGAAGAGAAATAAGTATGAGTGTAGTAGTTTTAGGGGAATTAGTTTGTTAATTGTAGTTGGTAAGGTATATGAAAGAGTGTTAATCGAGAGAATGTGGAAATGTACTGAGAAATTGATTGGGGAACAACAGTGCGGGTTCAGGAGAGGAAGAGGATGTGTGGATCAGGTGTTTGTAGTAAGTCAGGTGTGTGAGAAGTTCTTGAAGAGAGGTAGGGACACTTTTTGGGCCTTTATGGATTTAGAGAAAGTGTATGACAGGGTAGATAGAGAGGGGTTGTGGAGAGTGTTGCGACTGTATGGAATAAGTGGAAGTTATTGAATGCTGTGAAGAGTTCTTATATGAATAGTAGAGCATGCGTGAGAGCTGGGAATGGTATTAGTTATTGGTTTGAGGTGACTGTTGGGTTACGTCAAGGTTGTGTAATGTCACCATGGTTGTTTAATGTGTATATGGATGGAGTGGTAAGGGAAGTAAATGAAAGAATACTAGACAGAGGTTTAGATCTAGTAGGCGAGGATGGAAGGTCGTGGAAATTGAGTCATTTGTTATTTGCAAATGATACTGTACTGGTGGCTGATACTGAGAGTTGGTGACTGAGTTTGTTAATGTGTGTGAAAGAAGGAAGTTGCTGGTGAATACTGGTAAAGTAAAGTCATGAGATGCACGAGGAGTGTTAATGTTGTCAGATTGAGTTTAGGAATGAAGGGAGAGTTGCTTGAAGAAGTTGAGTGTCTAAAGTATCTGGGGTCACATGTATCAAGGAGAGGACAAATGTGTGCAAAGGTAAATCACAGAGTGAAAGAAGCTAGTATATGCCTAGGTGGGTTGAAAAGTGTAATGAGAAATAGATATTTGGGAATGAATGCAAAGAGGAGGATATATGATTACCTAATTGATTACCTAATTGTGTTTACGGGAAAAAGCCCAAAGCTCGTATCTTCCCGTCTCCTGATCGGTTCCATTTTATACTTAGTCATACTTATCATACCTGTCCTTAAAACTATGGATTGAGATAGCATTAACTACCTCCTCGCTTAGCGAATTCCAATTATCAACTACTCTTACACTGAAAAAGTATTTCCTTACATCCTGCGAATAAGTTTTCTTACGAAGCTTCAAACTATGACCTCTAGTTCTAGAGCCAGCCATATCAAAATATCGATCCCTATCCACTCTCTCATAACCATGAAGGAATTTAAAGACTGTCACCATATCCCCCCTCACTCTTCTAGCTTCGAGTGATGGTAAGTCTAATTCCCTCAGCCTCTCATCGTAACTGAGATTGCGTATTTCTGGCACCAGTTTCGTGGCATGTCTTTGAACTTTTTCAAGCTTAGCTATGTGCTTTTTCAAGTGCGGATTCCAAAAGGGGGCTGCATATTCGAGTTTTGGCCTCACATATGAAGGTGTGATTCTGTCGACATCATTGTATGGAGAAGAGAGTTGGAATGCAAGTGAGGATGAAAGGGACAAGTTGAATGTAATGGAGATGAGGTGTTTGAGAGGTATGATTGGTGTATCTAGAATAGATAGAGTAAGAAATGAGGATGTCAGGCAGAGGAAGGGTGTTGGAGTGAAGCTGTCGGATAGGTTAGATCAGGGTGTGGAGATGGTTTGGACAGGTGGAAAGGATGAATGATGAACGATTAGTGAAGAGAGTGTGGAGTGCAGAAGTGATTGGAGTTAGGTCAAGAGGGAGACCTAATATGAGATGAATGGATTGAGTGAAAAGAGCACTGAATGCACGCAGAATGTCAGTGGAACAGGGAAGAGTGCATGCAAGAGATAGGAATAAATGGAGGAAGATTGTGCATATATGACCCATCCAAAGGGTTTTCTCGCACCTCCTAGCTCAGTGAAGTGTGGTGGACTGGTGTGAGGGGAGTTGCCATGTTATGAAGCGGTGGGGGTAAACAAGCTGCGGCTGTCGGGCCTCATTGTAGAATATCCTTGCCTTCCTACCTTGTAGGTGACCCAGGCAGGGTGGAAGGGGGAAGACGTAGCAACCCATTATCCCCAAGGAACTGAGAGGAGTGGCTGAGGTGTGTATGGATAGTGGTGAATGCGTGTTTCTTGGCTCGGCCACCCCCCTTACAAGGGGGAATGAGGCATATGTTTATGTATTATTATTATTATTATTATTATTATTATTATTATTATTATTATTATTATTATTATTATTATTATTATTAAATCTAGCGTGTCTTTTCCATTATTAACATTATTCTCAGCAAAGTAATATGAGACGATTTCCTCCTACCATTGACCGTACCTTATTCACTTGATATTTACACCCCAATAAACTAATATAACATATGTCGGTACTGCATTTATGCTCAACTTCTGATGATGTGTTGCAAATTCCCTTTTTTTCCAGGTTTCTGTATGTATATATATTGCCTCATTCGTTAGTACAACTCAGATTCCTCTGAAGATAAGTAATAAACTTGAAAGCGCATAGGATCTAAAATTTCCTCTCAATTTCCTTCAGTCTTCTTTCTATATTCTGTGAGAGGGAGAACACAAAAATGACGCCATCTCTGTCCCAAACCTCTCCCATCCATGGGTCGGTAGGAGGGGTAGCCATTAGGGGACTTAAACAGAAAATCAAGAATTTAGAGGCAATGGTTATAAGCCTTGATGATAAAATTCGGAATATGGATGGAGAAATGAAAGAGAATGAAACACTCAGAGAGCAAATAAGATCTTTGGAGGAAGCAAATAAAGCACAAGGGCAGGAGAGAAAGGAACTAGAAAAAAGAATAAAGAAGCTGGAAGGGGAAAAGAGTCAACTAGAATCTAGAATTTCTAAACAAGAAGATAAAAACAAACAGCTGAATGACAACCCAAAGGAATTAGATGTTAGTTCACTGCTCTCTTCTGAGAGAGACGAGATTGCTGCTTGGAATGTCCAGATTAAGGAAAACATTGAACAGTTCAGAAAAGAGTTCCAGGAGCTGAATATGGAAAATGATGCCATGAAAACTTCCTTTGCTGATGCACTAAAGGGGAATGTGGCAGTAAAAGAGGCTGTAAAGGTGGTGGCACTGGAAAACATACAAACAGTTGACTATAAAGAGACAGTAATTGAAAAAATGAAAGACGTTGTGATGGAAAGGGCAAACCCACTCATCAGACAGGCACTTGATAAGGAGAAGACAGTGGTAATCTCAGGCATAAGTGAATCCCAGGAGCCAACATGGCAGGGGAGACTTGAAGAAAATAAAGCTAGGGTTGTAGACCTGATAAGAAAGCTTGGAGTAGTTTGTGGTCCTGAGGATATTGTAAACATACACCAACTAGGTAAATATTCGAGGGAAGGAAAGTCGAGACCAACAAAAGTAACCTTTGAGAGAGGAGAAACATGTAGGGAAATATTGTTGAGAAAAAAAAGTCTAAAAGACCTTCAAGAATTCAAAGAAGTGTTCATTAGACGATACAGAACACAGGAAGAGATGGGAAAGATAAAAAACTTGTTGCAAGAGGCAAGAAGGTTAAATGATGAAAGAAATGAAGAAGAGAAGAAAAATTTTCGTTACAGAGTTCTTCCAGACAAAGGGGAGATAAAGAAGATAATGACAGAAGATCAGGGGATGGGGCCTCATTAAGATTGTTATATACAAATGCTGATGGATTAGCTGGTAAGGCAGTAGAATTAAAAGCTAGGATTCACAACAGTAAGGCAGATATAGTAGCAATTACAGAGACTAAGTTGAGTGAGGACATAAACAGTGTCACAGTTTTTCCTAAGGGTTTCAGAATACTAAGGGTTGAAAGATCTGAGAGGACTGGTGGAGGGATAGCACTGCTCATAAGTGAAAGGATTCAAGTTGAAGAAATAAACTTGGCTATAGAAAGTGAGTTCAAGGAATTTCTTGTTGCTCGCATAAATACTGGGTCAGAGAGGATTATAATAACTGTTGTATACAACCCACCAAGGAACCAAAATAGGCTTGAAGTTTATGAGGAAAGTCATATACGTACTATTGAAGTCATAAACTCAGTTGTTAACATGGCACGGGAAAAAAAATGTAGGATTTTGATTATGGGAGACTTTAATCATAAAGAGATAGATTGGATAAATCTTGACCCACACAGTGGTGAGGACTCATTCGGGGTGAGATTCCTAGATTGCGTACAAGGGAATTTCCTACACCAACATGTAATGGAACCAACAAGGGCCAGGGGTGGGGATGAGCCATCACTACTTGATCTAGTGTTCACAGATAATGTGTTGGATATTGAAAAAATTGAGTATGAACCACCAATTGGAAAGAGTGACCATTGTGTGTTGTTGATGGAGTATATCATTGAAGATATTCTTCCTGAGAGTAGAGGCACTGAGGACATGAGGAGGAACTATCCGAAAGGAGATTACATCAAAATGAATGAGCTTTTTGCAGTTATTGACTGGAGAACCTTATTTTACAACAAATCTGTACTAGAAATGTATGACATCTTTTGTGAGAAATATGGGAAGATAGTAGGTTGCTGCATACCTGTCACCAAAGTAGGTGTAATTCATGCCAGAGAGAAATGGTTCGATAATGGGTGTAAAAGAGCTAAGGAGTGGAGAGACAAATGCTGGAAAAGGTATAGGAGGAGAAAAAACATAAATACCTGGCAAACCTACAAAAGAGCAAGAAATGACTACCTAAGTAAAAGGAGAGAGGCAGAGAGAGACTATGAGAGGGACATCACCAGGAAGGCTAAAGAAAATCCCAAGCTTTTCCACAGCTTTATCAGAGGAAAACTGAAGGTAAAAGAACAGGTTTTAAGGCTAAAGAGAGCGGATGGAAGCATCACTGAGACGGATGAAGAGATCTGCAGAGAATTGAACAAGGAGTTTCAGTCAGTATTTACAGTAGAAAATACCCCACCCCCTCAGATTGCAGTGATAGGAGCTCAAGGGCTGGTATTAGAGAACATCAACCTTACAGCCACAGAGGTATGCAAAGCGCTGATGGATTTAGATGTTCATAAAGCTACAGGTCCTGATGACATATCCCCTCATGTGCTCAAAAAATGCGCAAACACAATATCAGTGGCACTAAGTATCATATTTAAGGAGTCACTGGAGTCGGGGGAGATTCCAAGATGCTGGAAACAAGCAAATGAGATACCTATCTTCAAAAAGGGAAGGAGGGATACGGCTCTTAACTATAGACCAGTTTCCTTGACCAGCATAGTTTGCAAACTTATGGAGAAACTACTAAGGAAACATATTTCTCTTCACTTGGAATCCTTCAACTTTTTGTCAGTGAGGCAACATGGCTTCAGAGAAGGTAGATCAACAGTAACAAACTTATTAGAATTTTATGATGAGGTAAGCCAAATCTTACAGGAAAGAGAGGGCTGGGCAGATTGCATATTCCTAGACTTCCAGAAAGCGTTTGACACTGTTCCACATGGGAGACTTATTAGGAAGCTGCAATCAATGGCTGGAATAGGTGGAAATGTTTTGGAATGTATAAAAACTTCCTTAGAAGGAAGGGAACAGAGGGTTAGAGTAAGACACTCAGTGTCTGAATGGAGAAGAGTTAGTAGTGGAGTTCCACAGGGTTCAGTTTTAGGGCCACTTTTGTTCCTTGTATATGTAAATGACCTACCAGAGTCTGTAAATTCATTCATGAATATGTTTGCAGATGATGCAAAGATTGTGAAGAAAGTAAAAAACGAGAACAATGGTAGAGAACTTCAGAAGGATCTAAATAATCTGCATGAGTGGTCAGAAAAGTGGCTAATGAAATTCAATACTTCAAAATGTAAGGTAATGAGAATGGGTACAAGTGCAAGAAGGCCCAAGCTTGACTACTCGGTGGCTGGAGTACAACTGCAAGAGACAGAAAATGAGAGAGATCTAGGAGTAAACATACTGGCAGATTTGTCTCCAGAAATACATATAAATGGCATAGTAAGGGCAGCATATGCATTCTTATCAAATGTAAGGGTAGCCTTCAGGCACATGGACAAGGAAATGTTCAGAAATATTTATGTAACCTATGTGAGGCCAAAACTCGAATATGCAGCCCCCTTTTGGAATCCGCACTTGAAAAAGCACATAGCTAAACTTGAAAAAGTTCAAAGACATGCCACGAAACTGGTGCCAGAAATACGCAATCTCAGTTATGATGAGAGGCTGAGGGAATTAGACTTACCATCACTGGAAGCTAGAAGAGTGAGGGGGATATGGTGACAGTCTTTAAATTCCTTCATGGTTATGAGAGAGTAGATAGGGATCGATATTTTGATATGGCTGGCTCTAGAACTAGAGGTCATAGATTGAAGCTTCGTAAGAAAACTTGTTTGCAGGATGTAAGGAAATACTTTTTCAGTGTAAGAGTAGTTGATAATTGGAATTCGCTAAGCAAGGAGGTAGTTAATGCTATCTAAATCCATAGTTTTAAGGACAGGTATGATAAGTATCACTAAGTCTAAAATGGAACCGATGAGGAGACGAGAAGATACGAGCTTTGGGCTCTTTCCCGTAAACACATTTAGGTAATCACTATTAGGTAATCACACACACACACACACACACACACACACACACACACACACACACACACACACACACACACACAAACAAACAATGGTAGAGAACTTCAGGAGGATCTAAATAATCTGCATGAGTGGTCAGAAAAGTGGCTAATGAAATTCAATACTTCAGAATGTAAGGTAATGAGAATGGGTACAAGTGCAAGAAGGCCCAAGCTTGACTACTCGGTGGCTGGAGTACAACTTCAAGAGACAGAAAATGAGAGAGATCTAGGAGTAAACATACTGGCAGATTTGTCTCCAGAAATACATATTAATGACATAGTAAGGGCAGCATATGCATTCTTATCAAATGTAAGGGTAGCCTTCAGGCACATGGACAAGGAAATGTTCTGAAATATTTATGTAACCTATGTGAGGCCAAAACTCGAATATGCAGCCCCCTTTTGGAATCCGCACTTGAAAAAGCACATAGCTAAGCTTGAAAAAGTTCAAAGACATGCCACGAAACTGGTGCCAGAAATACGCAATCTCAGTTATGATGAGAGGCTGAGGGAATTAGACTTACCATCACTGGAAGCTAGAAGAGTGAGGGGGGATATGGTGACAGTCTTTAAATTCCTTCATGGTTATGATAGAGTGGATAGGGATCGATATTTTGATATGGCTGGCTCTAGAACTAGAGGTCATAGTTTGAAGGTTCGTAAGAAAACTTCTTTGCAGGATGTAAGGAAATACTTTTTCAGTGTAAGAGTAGTTGATGATTGGAATTGGCTAAGCGAGGAGGTAGTTAATGCTATCTCAATCCATAGTTTTAAGGACAGGTATGATAAGTATCACTAAGTATAAAATGGAACCGATGAGGAGACGGGAAGATACGAGCTTTGGGTTCTTTCCCGTAAACATAATTAGGCAATCACAATTAGGTAATCACACACACACACTCACTCAGTATCCTTCCCATTTATATTAATTTGATAGCTAGTTTGAAACACGAAATAATTGACTAATTAAATAAATACAAAAAATACACCTGTCAACAGTACTGAGTTAAGTTGCCAAGTAGTACAGCTGTCTTATTTTCTTCATTTTTTTTTCTTTTAGCTTTCTCTTTTACTATTTATTTTTTATTTTGTATATATATTGAGTTAAATGTAAAGTCTAATCCTGTGATAACATATCTTGGTTAGCAAGTGAGTTTATCAGTTAGGAAAAATATATAGCAGAAACAAGTGGGTGCCTCCTCAGACACAAATTCGAATTTTCCTTCAGGTTTGACATTTGTTTTGTTGCATTTTTTTTCTTTTTTTTTTATCCAAAAATTACCATAGTCAAATTTTTAAGTTAAGATGTGTGTTACCAGAAAAGAGATAAGTTGAGTCACTAAATAGCACTTATATGGAGATATAAAAATTCTGTGTGAAGCTTAAATAAAAGTTTTTCTCTCTCTTGTTTTTTCTCTTTCTCTTCTTTCTATATTCTGTGAGAGGGAGAACATAAAAATGAGGCCATCTCTGTCCCAAACCTCTCCCACTCATGGATCGGGAGGTGGGGTAGCAATTAGGAGACTAGAACAGAAAATCAAGGACTTAGAGGCAATGGTTATAAGCCTTGATGAAAAAATTCGGAATATAGATGGAGAAATGAAAGAGAATGAAACACTCAGAGAGGAAATAAGATCTTTGGAGGAAGCAAATAAAGCACAAGGGCAGGAGAGAAAGGAACTAGAAAAAAGAATAAAGAAGCTGGAAAGAGAAAAGAGTGAAGTAGAAACTAGAATTTCTAAACAAGAAGATAAAAACAAACAGCTGTATGACAACCCAAAGGAATTAGATGTTAGTTCACTGCTCTCTTCTGAGAGAGACGAGATTGCTGCTTGGAATGTCCAGATTAAGGAAAACATTGAACAGTTTAGAAAAGAGTTCCAGGAGCTAAATATGGAAAATGATGCCATGAAAACTTCCTTTGCTGATGCACTAAAGGGGAATGTGGCAGTAAAAGAGGCTGTAAAGGTGGTGGCACTGGAAAACATACAAACAGTTGACTATAAAGAGACAGTAATCGAAAAAATGAAAGACGTTGTGATGGAAAGGGCAAACCCACTCATCAAACAGGCACTTGATAAAGAGAAGGCAGTGGTAATCTCAGGCATAAGCAAATCCCAGCAGCCAACATGGCAGGGGAGACTTGAAGAAAATAAAGCTAGGGTTGTAGACCTGATAAGAAAGCTTGGAGTGGTTTGTGGTCCTGAGGACATTGTAAACGTACACCAACTAGGTAAATATTCGAGGGAAGGAAAGTCGAGACCAACAAAAGTAACCCTTGAGAGAGGAGAAACATGTAGGGAAATATTGTTGAGAGAAAAAAGTGTAAAAGACCTTCAAGAATTCAAAGAAGCGTTCATTAGACGATACAGAACACAGGAAGAGATGGGAAAGATCAAAAACTTGTTGCAAGAGGCAAGAAGGTTAAATGAGGAAAGAAATGAAGAAGAGAAGAAACATTTTCATTTCAGAGTTCTTCCAGACAAAGGGGAGATAAAGAAGATAATGACAGAAGATCAGAGGATGGGGCCTCATTAAGATTGTTATATACAAATGCTGATGGATTAACTGGTAAGGCAGTAGAATTAAAAGATAGGATTCACAACAGTAAGGCAGATATAGTAGCAATTACAGAGACTAAGTTGAGTGAGGACATAAACAGTGTCACAGTTTTTCCTAAGGGCTTCAGAATACTAAGGGTTGAAAGATCTGAGAGGACTGGTGGAGGGATAGCACTGCTCATAAGTGAAAGGATTCAAGTTGAAGAAATAAACTTGGCTATAGAAAGTGAGTTCAAGGAATTTCTTGTTGCTCGCATAAATACTGGGTCAGAGAGGATTATAATAACTGTTGTATATAACCCACCAAGGAACCAGAATAGGCTTGAAGTATATGAGAAAAGTCATATAGGTACTATTGAAGTCATAAACTCAGTTGTTAACATGGCACGGGAGAAAAAGTGTAGGATTTTGATTATGGGATTTTTTAATCATAAAGAGATAGATTGGATAAATCTTGACCCACACAGTGGTGAGGACTCATTCGGGGTGAGATTCCTAGATTGCGTACAAGGGAATTTCCTACACCAACATGTAATGGAACCAACGAGGGCCAGGGGTGGGGATGAGCCATCACTACTTGATCTAGTATTCACAGATAATGTGTTGGATATTGAAAAAATTGAGTATGAACCACCAATTGAAAAAAGTGACCACTGTGTGTTGTTGATGGAGTATATCATTGAAGATATTCTGCCTGAGAGTAGAGGCACTGAGGACATGAAGAGGAACTATCAGAAAGGAGATTACATAAAAATAAATGAGCTTTTTGCAGTTATTGACTGGAGAACCTTATTTTACAACAAATCTGTACATGAAATGTAAGACATCTTTTGTGAGAAATATGGGAAGATAGTAGATTGCTGCATACCTGTCACCAAAGTAGGTGTAATTCATGCCAGAGAGAAATGGTTCGATAATGGGTGTTAAAGAGCTAAGGAGTGGAGAGACAAATGCTGGAAAAGGTATAGGAGGAGAAAAAACATAAATGCCTGGCAAACCTACAAAAGAGCAAGAAATGACTACCTAAGTAAAAGGAGAGAGGCAGATAGAGACTATGAGAGGGACATCACCAGGAAGGCTAAAGAAAATCCCAATCTTTTCCACAGCTTTATCAGAGGAAAACTGAAGGTAAAAGAACAGGTTTTAAGGCTAAAGAAAGCGGATGGAAGCATCACTGAGACGGATGAAGAGATCTGCAAAGAATTGAACAAGGAGTTTCAGTCAGTATTTACAGTAGAAAATACCCCACCCCCTCAGATTGCAGAGATAGAAGCTCAAGGGCCGGTATTAGAGAACATCAACCTTACAGCCACAGAGGTATGCAAAGCGCTGATGGATTTAGATGTTCATAAAGCTACAGGTCTTGATGACATATCCCCTCATGTACTTAAAAAATGCACAAACTCAATATCAGTGGCACTAAGTATCATATGTAAAAAGTCACTGGAGTCAGGGGAGATTCCAAGATGCTGGAAACAAGCAAATGTGATACCTATCTTCAAAAAGGGAAGGAGGGATACGGCTCTGAACTATAGACCAATTTCCTTGACCAGCATAGTTTGCAAAGTTATGGAGAAACTACTAAGGAAACATATTTCTCTTCACTTGGAATCCTTCAACTTTTTGTCAGTGAGGCAACATGGCTTCAGAGAAGGTAGATCAACAGTAACAAACTTATTAGAATTTTATGATGAGGTAAGCCAAATCTTACAGGAAAGAGAGGGCTGGGCAGATTTCATATTCCTAGACTTCCAGAAAGCGTTTGACACTGTTCCACATGGGAGACTTATTAGGAAGCTGCAAGCAATGGCTAGAATAGGTGGAAATGGTTTGGAATGGATAAAAACTTCCTTAGAAGGAAGGGAACAGAGGGTTAGAGTAAGACACTCAGTGTCTGAATGGAGAAGAGCTAGTAGTGGAGTTCCACAGGGTTCAGTTTTAGGGCCACTTTTGTTCCTTGTATATGTAAATGACCTACCAGAGTCTGTAAATTCATTCATGAATATGTTTGCAGATGATGCAAAGATTGTGAAGAAGGTAAAAAACGAGAACAATGGTAGAGAACTTTAGGAGGATCTAAATAATCTGCATGAGTGGTCAGAAAAGTGGCTAATGAAATTCAATACTTCAAAATGTAAGGTAATGAGAATTGGTACCAGTGCAAGAAGGCCCAAGCTTGACTACTCAGTGGCTGGAGTACAACTTCAAGAGACAGAAAATGAGAGAGATCTTGAAGTAAACATACTAGTAGATTTGTCTCCAGAAATACATATAAATGGCATAGTAAGGGCAGCATATGCATTCTTATCAAATGTAAGGGTAGCCTTCAGGCACATGGACAAGGAAATGTTCAGAAATATTTATGTAACCTATGTGAGGCCAAAACTCGAATATGCAGCCCCCTTTTGGAATCCGCACTTGAAAAAGCACATAGCTAAGCTTGAAAAAGTTCAAAGATATGCCACGAAACTGGTGCCAGAAAAACGCAATCTCAGTTATGATGAGAGGCTGAGGGAATTAGACTTACCATCACTCGAAGCTAGAAGAGTGAGGGGGCATATATTGACAGCCTTTAAATTCCTTCATGGTTATGATAGAGTGAATAGGGATCGATATTTTGATATGGATGGCTGTAGAACTAGAGGTCATAGTTTGAAGCTTAGTAAGAATACTTGTTTGCAGGATGTAAGGAAATACTTTTTCAGTGTAAGAGTACTTGATAATTGGAATTTGCTAAGCAAGGAGGTAGTTAATGCTATCTCAATCCATAGTTTTAAGGACAGGTATGATAAGTATCACTAATTACAAAATGGAACCGATGAGGAGACGGGAAGATACGAGCTTTATGTAACCTATGTGAGGCCAAAACTCGAATATGCAGCCCCCTTTTGGAATCCGCACTTGAAAAAGCACATAGCTAAGCTTGAAAAAGGTCAAAGACATGCCACGAAACTGGTGCCAGAAATACGCAATCTCAGTTATGATGAGAGGCTGAGGGAATTAGACTTACCATCACTGGAAGCTAGAAGAGTGAGGGGGGATATGGTGACAGTCTTTAAATTCCTTCATGGTTATGATAGAGTGGATAGGGATCGATATTTTGATATGGCTGGCTCTAGAACTAGAGGTCATAGTTTGAAGCTTGGTAAGAAAACTTCTTTGCAGGATGTAAGGAAATACTTTTTCAGTGTAAGAGTACTTGATAATTGAAATTGGCTAATCGAGGAGGTAGTTAATGCTATCTCAATCCAATAGTATTAAGGACAGGTATGATAAGTATCACTAAGTATAAAATGGAACCGATGAGGAGACGGGAAAATACGAGCTTTGGGCTCTTTTCCGTAAACACAATTAGGTAACACAATTAGGCAATCACAAAAAAAAAAATTTATATATATATATATATATATATATATATATATATATATATATATATATATATATATATATATATATATATATATATATATATATATATATATATATATATATATATATATATATATATATATATATATATATATATATATATATATGAGACCAATATTACTGAGCTGTATTTGATAAGCCGAGCCTTTAGAACTTTCCTATTCCACATTCAAATAGAATTCACTCTTAAACTAAAGATAATTATAGTTTATTTTATTGCACACTGAAATATAATCATAACAATAAATACTAACACAACAACAACACCAATAACAACAACAATTACTTCTACTACTACTACTTCTAAAACCAAATGATAATAATAATAATAATAATAATAATAATAATAATAATAATAATAATAATAATAATAATAATAATAATAATAATAATAATAATAATAATATAATAATAATAATAATAATAATAATAATAATAATAATAATAATAATAATAATAATAATAATAATAATAATAATAATAATAATAATAATAATAATAATAATAATAATAATAAGTCAAAAAATTTATGTGAACTTAGAGGCACATAGGTTCCTAAACTTTTTTCATAAAATGGTTAAAAAATTAAAACTTTGAAAGCAAAAATAGTTTCTTCATAGCTTGATCTTTTTTCTAGATAAGGTAATTACTCTATATGCTTGATATTTTCTGCAGTCTTTCTTCTTAATTTTTTTTATATTCATTTCAAGACTATAGTTATGATATTCAATAATAATTACACACAATTTTCTTTTAAGAACCAAATTTTAAGCCATTAATATAAATGCCATGGTTAGACGAGACAATTTTGCTTATAAAAATGTGTTCATGTAAAAAAAATGTATATATCGATATCATAACATACGGTCTACAAAGAAGTACAACAAAAGAACTCTCACTGTCACCTTCCTCCATATATTCTCAACTTCTGAAGCATGGTGGCCCCGAATGGTTTTATTAAATGAGCACTTATTAGAACCTACGAAACAATAAAGCTGATAAAAGTATTGTCACCTTAAAGAAGTGAATATCCTACCCCTTTTACAGCACGAAACAATTGTGTTTGATGAATTCTACAAACTGCTTACATCCTGTCGTCATCAGTGGTGAGCTATTCTGTCATACAAATAGAGTATTAGATATTGTCAGCTCCTGTGCCTGAAAAAAATATCTTTTGAAGTCATAATTAGGTCAAGTTCAAGAGATGCTAGCCTAAGCCTAGTTGATATGTACCTAGTTATCTGCCAGTAATCAGCCAACCAAGCATTGAATTTTTTTCAAGTGGCCTACCTAACCTACCCTATCCTTTAACCATGTCTAATGATGAGGACCATTCTAATGTTAGGTTTGTTTCTGGTATCAAGCCTCCACAACAGGTCAGAGTAGGACAGTAGTTTTCAACCTTCTTGTGCCATAGCCCACTTTTGGTATCCCTAGATATTCGTGGCTCACTGCCCTTTAGAATGCTATAATGATGATAATAAAGTAATTATGAAGCTTGTTCAAAACACTTTATTAGTTCTACATTTTAATTTTATGAGATTGAGCACTGGTCTGCATTTACTGTATATTAATCGTGTGCATTGTAATCAAACCTCTAATTACACTTTTTCATTTCATGAACTTAAGCAGTGATCTTCATTTAGAGAATGTTCGTGCCCCCCCCCCCCGAACTGAAGTTGAAAACTACTGGCCTAGGATATAATATTTTAGGCAAATGGAAGAATTTAAGAAGGTAGTCGCCGTGGCTCAACCGGTAGCGTCCGCGACTCTGAGGCGTCAGGTCGAGGGTTCGCGCCCCGTCACGGTCTGAGGTTAGCAAGGGCATGCACTCAGCGTAAGGATTACATCTGCCAAAACAAGTCCTTCGCAAGAAGGCAACCGTCCTAGCCCTTGGTAGAAAGGGAGTCCGTGACCTAGAACCGGAACCGGAAGATTTTAAGAAGCACTAACAATCAATCCTATGCTATTCTTTCTCAGCTTGAAGCCGGCATGCAACCAAATAAAGTGCAAGTAACTTTTCCAGCACACACATGCTGATGATTCTCTCTAAGTCTACAAAGGTGTCTATTTCGACACTAACCTTGAGTAAGTTTTTTTTTTCAGGAAATTATTGATAAATCTGTGCTATTTGTTGTAGGTGACATTACTGAAACCTATGAAACTTTTTTTTTTTCTACAAGAGCTGCCTGGACATCTATATCATAGATTTGTTCCTGATTTAAGAAATTTTGTCAAAATCTGTTGTTATAAGTGCATAACTTCTATGTTAAGAGACAGTATTGTGTTGGGCATTAGAGACTCGAGAGTTGAAACTGAATTGCTTAAAGTAGGGAACTTACCCTAGAAAATTGCGCAGATATATGCAAAGCAGCTGAAAATGCATCTCTAAAAAATAAGTTCTTAACTCCTGAAAATACATCTGTACGTAAAATTAACTAGAGTAAAAAGTACTCTTCTAAGTCTTAGAAATTTGACCGTTCCAATACTCAACCTAATGTTGATAATAAAGATTGAAAATTTTGTGGTAAAAACATATAATGCTGATAACCAAAATCCTGCTTATGAAAAGAAATGTAGCAATTGTGGGCAAGAGAATCATTTTGAATTTTAATGTAGAAATGCTTTTAACATTGTAAGCAGTGTAGAAACTGATGCTAGAAGTAAAATTTGAAGAAAAAAATTCGTCAGACAAATTAATGATGAAGTAAATAACTTACAATCAGACGATGAATGAATAAAGTATACTAATACTGTAGATGAAACAAAAGAAATGAAAGAAGTAGGTGTGATATACTTGCTCTTGGCAAAAACTTACCTTTCAAACTGAAACTGGTTCTAATGTAAATATCTTTCATGAAAGATTTGCTAAGAATGTAGAAGAGACATATAAAGTCTTGTCAATTTGGAATAAAAATAAACAAGTCTCTTTAGGCATTTGTACAAGGGATATAGTTAATCCTAAGAATAATAAGAAGTACTCTGTAGAATTTATTGTTAAAGATCATTTTAATTAATTGATGGGAAAAAAAGGCGTGTTCGAATGGGTATTATTAAAGTTTGTGTGACTAATTTTCAAAAAGAATATTTTATTAACATTAAAGACAAACATAATGATGTAATGGAAAACAAGTTAGGTTCTTTCCCTGGTGTCCAACATCTAAAACTTAAAAGTGAGTTTCATACTGACGCTTCTAACAGAATCCATCACATTTTTTCCCTGAAATTTCAAATATTACTTATTCTTGTCATAAAATATATGTAAACATCATGGAAGAACAACACACTTGAAGTGATTTTGAAGTATATATTGTCGCTCACAACATTATAATAGCTATGGCACGTAACCCAAAAAGGAATTAACAAAGACTAGATATGTATGTGGTTAGCAAAATGGGTACACTAGAAGTGACAATCATTTGTAAAGTCTGCACCTGAGAGAAACTGTAGAAAGTGAATTATGGAGGTTTTTAATCATAGAAAAATAGAAGAAAAAAGTCTTGATCCGCACATTCAAGAATTTTGTTTGGGGCAGGATTCCTAGATTATGTGCCAGGAAATTTTTTTGCACCATGTCCTGCAACGAACAGGAGCTAGAGGAGATGACTCTTAAGTACTTGACCTAGTATCACAGATAGCGGTTTGGAGAGTGATAAATATAGAATGAGCATACTACTGGAATAATTTACCACTATGTGTGGTTGATGGAGCACATCAATGAGGATATTTGGTTGAGGGACGATTTTAACAAGAATTCTAGCAGGAGGTATATGAAATCCTTGTGAGGATTAAGAAAGGATAGTTTGCAATTGCATTTCATCTATCAGAATAGGAAAAAAGGAGAACAGCCTCGCAAAATTGAAAAATTGCAGTTTATGTGCACCTACACATAAGAAATAAACAAGAGAGAGCATATGAGAGAGGTGTTTCAGGTGGAGGTAAGGAAATTTCCACATTTTTTTACAACTTTGTCAATGGAAAATTAAAAGGCAAGGAACAATTAGTAAAGTTGGAGAGGGCAAACGGAAGAATTAGTGAGACAGATGAACACATCTGTGAAAATTTGAACGAAGAGTTTCAGGTAGCATTTACAGTGGGAAACACTCCTGAAAAGCAATAATGGAACTAGATGCTCATAAGTTGTGAGACCTGACGGTATATCCTCTTATGTACTTAAGAAATGTGTTGCACCATATTTTGTAGAATTTTGCATCATAATAGAAGTCGCTGGAATCTGGAGAGCTTTCAAGGTGCTGGAAACAAGCAAGAATTGCAACTATCTTAAAAAAGAAAAAAAATGAATGACACAGCTCTAAACTACAGGTCAGTTATGCAGACTAGCATAGATAGCAAAGTTATAAAGACACTACTAAGAAAACACATTTCTGTTCACTTAGGGTCTTAACCTTTTTTTTTTTCTGAGTGAGACATCATGGATCCTGAGAAGGCAGGTTTACACTATCCAAATTGCTCGAAATTTTACAATGAGGTAAAACTCATCTCACAAGCATTTGAGGACAGGGCAGAATGCCCATCATTAGATCTCCCGAAGGCATGTGACACACTACCACAAAGGAGATTAATTAAAAAGCTGCAAGTAATGGCAAACAGAAGTAGAAATATCTGTGAGTGGCTAAAAAAATATTTAGAGGGAAGGGAGCGGATGGTCAGAATAAAACATGCAGGTTTGACTGGAAGAAGGTTAGCAATGGGGTTGCAAAGGAATCAGTAAAGGACATCTTCTGCTTCTTATATTAGTAAGCGAACTCCTAAGATCAGTAAATGCACTTTAATTATGTTTGTGGATGAGGCAAAGATTGCAAAGAGAGAAATAAACGAAAATAGCTGTGAAAAAGGTCATGAAGACCTTAATAGTCTGCAAGAGTAGTCAACTAATTGCTTAGAAATTAAATATCACAAGTGTAAATTAATGATAATGGTAAGAAACCAAGAAGACTCATAATCAAATAAACACATTAATATATGAAAACATGAATCATATTTGTCCATAGCCAGGACTCGAACCTAAGACACTAATATTGTGCCAAGACACTACAAACTACACCACTGCAGTTCCAAAAGAAAAAACAAACCTCACAGATAACTGCTATGCTAGGGAATGAATGCATTCTTTCTGAATTCTTTTTTGTTCATATTACAGCTTCTTCCCAACCTTAATCTTGGCTTTATTTTTGCATTTAATTCAAATCTCATGCTTTATAAGCATCAATAATATTCTAATAAACACATCATCATAAGGGAAAACACGAATCATGTTTTGCCTCTGGCTGGGACTTGAACTTAAGACACATAATTATTGTGCCAAGGTGCCACCAACTACACCACTGAAAAAAGAAGAAGCAAACCTTACAGCTAACTGCTATGCTAAGGAATGAACGCATTCCCTCTGAATGTTTTTTGTTCATTAAAAAAAATGCGTTCTATCCTTAGCATAGCAATTAGCAGTGAGGTTTGCATCTTCTTTCAGAGCTTCAGTGGTATAGTTGATAGAGCCTTGGCACAATAATTATGTGTCTTTGGCTCGACTCCTGGCCAGGGGCGAACAGTGATTCATATTTTCACATGTTTTAATGTATTTATTAGATTATTAATGATGCCTATATGGCATGGCATTTAAATTAAATGCGAAAACGAAGCCACGAGTGAGGTTGGGAGGAAGCTGTAATATGAACAAGAAAAGCATAAATAATGTGTTCATTCCCCAGCATAGCAGTTAGTTTCAAGGTTTGTTTCTTCTTTTAGACCTTCAGTGGTATAGTTGGTAGTGCCCCAGCCAGGGGCAAGCTATGATTCATGTTTTCACATATGTCAATGTGTTTATTTGATTATTATTGATACCTATATATAGCATGGGATTTGAATTAAATGCGAAAAGGAAACCACGAAGAAGTTATAATATGAACAAAAAAGGTATTCAGAAAGAATGCGTTCATTCCCTAGCATAGCAATTAGCTGTGAGGTTTGTTTCTTCAGTGGTGTAGGTAGTAGTGACTCGGCACAATAATTATGTGTCTTAGGTTCGAATCCTTGCTAGGGGCAAAAAGACTCATGCTTAGGCATTCAATTTCGGGAGAAGAACTTCAAGAATCTGTGAATGACATAGATCTGGGGGCCAGTGTATGGGCAACTTTGTCCTCTGAAAGTCCCTTAAACGATATAGACAGGCATCGTCGGCTTTCTTAGCAAACATAAGGGTGGCCTATAGGCATATCTGACAAAAATATGTGAAAATATATATGACTTACGTGAGGTCTAAGCTTGAATATGCAGCATCATTGTAAAATCCATACATGTAAAAATAAATTTACAAAATGGCAAAAGTTCAAAGACATGCAACGAAGCTGGTGACAAATATTTGATATATTAGTTATGAGAAAAGGCTGAAAGATTTAAACTTTCCACCACATGAAACTGGTGTAAAGAGAGGGAATATAACAAAGTTTCTAAGTTTCTCCATGGTTTGACAGTTATGTGGAAACGATACGTTGATATGGATAACCCTACACTTGAGTTCACAGTTTGAAGTTTTGCAAAACTTTTTCGCAAACATTAAGGAAGTTCTTTTTTAGCGTAAGAGTATTTGATAACTGGAATCTACTATGCGGGAAAACTGCACACGCTAAATACATTCTTAATATTACGGTAAAATACAGTAGCTGTTAGCGAATGAAAAAAAAAAACACCAGGAACCAGGGAGTTACAAGTACTGGGCTCTTTCCCATAAACACATTAGGCAATTACAATTAGATAAAGAAAAATTCTCTGTACTTCTAAAGTATTGCAGTAAAGTCAACATGATTACGAAAATAAACTACGTTTAAGTCTTCTACTTGATCAGCAAGTATACCTCCATGATTATATTGTGTCGTTATTTTTATTAGCCGTCTGGAAGCTTGTATTTGGGTTTCTTCGAAATTTACGGTCAGATGCCGTTTTTGACACCAATCTTATCCATCTTCATCCTGGCTTTAAGTCTGCATAGAACTGAGCTGGATTGCCCTACAGCAGCAACTGGATTACAGTTGTGACTTCAGTACCATATAAACTAAAACTGAATTGATTTTACTGTAGCGAGTCTAAATATCTTAAAACCAATTTCACCATTTGACTGAGGTTCAACACAAATGCTAATTATAATACACTACGTACAAGAATGAAAGCAAGTCATCCTCATAGATGTTACAGATTTTCGGTGTGTAAAGTAAGTTTTCTTTGCAAATTACCGATAAAGGCTTATATGCATACATTTTTTCTTTTTATGATCGTGACACCAGGACCGATCAAAAATAAAATAAATATATCTACCCTCATCGAGTCTGGGTTCGAAGAAATCATAAAGAGAAACAAAGATGGGGAGTGTTGTCACTTGTCAGATGTGAAGGGATAATAAGACAAGTAACGAATATCCAAGAATATTAGGTGCTGACATAGGCATAGAAAGAGAACGGTAACTGATGGAAGACTTAACATCGAACTGTCCTTTACAGTCTTATTTAAGTCCACAAGACTCTTCAGTTGTAGTATCGCAACAGGCGATTGATGCCATGGGCCAACCTACTACATGGTGTAATATATATATATATATATATATATATATATATATATATATATATATATATATATATATATATATATATATATATATATATATATATATATATATATATATATATATACATATATATATATATATTTATATATATATATATATATATATATATATATATATATATATATATATATATATATATATATATATATATATATATATATATATATATATATATATATATATATATATACATATATATATATATATATATATATATATATATATATATATATATATATATATATATATATATACATATATATATATATATATAGATATATATATATATATATATATATATATATATATATATATATATATATATATATATATATATATATATATATATATATATATATATATATATATATATAATACACACACATATATATATATATATATATATATATATATATATATATATATATATATATATATATCATTGAAGATATTCTTCCTGAGAGTAGAGGCACTGAGGACATGAGGAGGAACTATCCGAAAGGAGATTACATCAAAATGAATGAGCTTTTTGCAGTTATTGACTGGAGAACCTTATTTTACAACAAATCTGTACAAGAAATGTATGACATCTTTTGTGAGAAATATGGGGAGATAGTAGATTGCTGCATACCTGTCACCAAAGTAGGTGTAATTCATGCCAGAGAGAAATGGTTCGATAATGGGTGTAAAAGAGCTAAGGAGTGGAGAGACAAATGCTGGAAAAGGCATAGGAGGAGAAAAAACATAAATGCCTGGCAAACCTACAAAAGAGCAAGAAATGACTACCTAAGTAAAAGGAGAGAGGTAGAGAGAGACTATGAGAGGGACATCACCAGGAAGGCTAAAGAAAATCCCAAGCTTTTCCACAGCTTTATCAGAGGAAAACTGTAGGTAAAAGAACAGGTTTTAAGGCTAAAGAGAGCGGATGGAAGCATCACTGAGACGGATGAAGAGATCTGCAAAGAACTGAACAAGGAGTTTCAGTCAGCATTTACAGTAGAAAATACCCCACCCCCACAGATTGCAGTGATAGAAGCTCAAGGGCCGGTAGTAGAGAACATCAACCTTACAGCCACAGAGGTATGCAAAGCGCTGATGGATTTAGATGTTCATAAAGCTACAGGCCCTGATGAAATATCCCCTCATGTGCTTAAACAATGCGCAAACACAATATCAGTGGCACTAAGTATCATATTTAAGGAGTCACTGGAGTCGGGGTAGATTCCAAGATGCTGGAAACAAGCAAATGTGATACCTATCTTCAAAAAGGGAAGGAGGGATACGGCTCTGAACTATAGACCAGTTTCCTTGACCAGCATAGTTTGCAAAGTTATGGAGAAACTACTAAGGAAACATATCTCTCTTCACTTGGAATCCTTAAACTTTTTGTCAGTGAGGCAACATGGCTTCAGAGAAAGTAGATCAACAGTAACAAACTAATTAGAATTTTATGATGAGGTAAGCCAAATCTTACAGGAAAGAGAGGGCTGGGCAGATTGCATATTCTTAGACTTCCAGAAAGCGTTTGACACTGTTCCACATGGGAGACTTATTAGGAAGCTGCAATCAATGGCTAGAATAGGTGGAAATGTTTTGGAATGGATAAAAACTTACTTAGAAGGAAGGGAACAGAGGGTTAGAGTAAGACACCCAGTGTCTGAATGGAGAAGAGTTAGTAGTGGAGTTCCACAGGGTTCAGTTTTAGGGCCACTTTTGTTCCTTGTATATGTAAATGACCTACCAGAGTCTGTAAATTCATTCATGAATATGTTTGCAGATGATGCAAAGATTGTGAAGAAAGTAAAAAACGAGAACAATGGTAGAGAACTTCAGGAGGATCTAAATAATCTGCATGAGTGGTCAGAAAAGTGGCTACTGAAATTCAATACTTCAATATGTAAGGTAATGAGAATGGGTACAAGTGCAAGAAGGCCCAAGCTTGACTACTTGTTGGCTGGAGTACAACATCAGGAGACAGAAAATGAGAGAGATCTAGGAGTAAACATACTGGCAGATTTGTCTCCAAAAATACATATAAATGGCATAGTAAGGGCAGCATATGCATTCTTATCAAATGTAAGGGTAGCCTTCAGGCACATGGACAAGGAAATGTTCAGAAATATTTATGTAACCTATGTGAGGCCAAAACTCGAATATGCAGCCCCCTTTTGGAATCCGCACTTGAAAAAGCACATAGCTAAGCTTGAAAAAGTTCAAAGACATGCCACGAAACTGGTGCCAGAAATACGCAATTCTCAGTAAGGATGAGAGGCTGAGGGAATTAGACTTA
Organism: Halocaridina rubra; assembly: GCA_037179515.1. Classification (NCBI taxonomy): domain Eukaryota; kingdom Metazoa; phylum Arthropoda; class Malacostraca; order Decapoda; family Atyidae; genus Halocaridina; species Halocaridina rubra. Next base: position 88,011 of record JAXCGZ010022749.1, on the reverse strand, counting down.
CCATCACTCGAAGCTAGGAGAGTGAGGGGGGATATGGTGACAGTCTTTAAATTCCTTCATGGTTATGATAGAGTGGATAGGGATCGATATTTTGATATGGCTGGCTCTAGAACTAGAGGTCATAGTTTGAAGCTTCGTAAGAAAACTTCTTTGCAGGATGTAAGGAAATACTTTTTCAGTGTAAGAGTAGTTGATAATTGGAATTGGCTAAGCGAGGAGGTAGTTAATGTTATCTCAATCCATAGTTTTAAGGACAGGTATGATAAGTATCACTAAGTATAAAATGGAACCGATGAGGAGACGGGAAGATACGAGCTTTGGGCTCTTTCCCGTAAACACAATTAGGTAATCACAATTAGGTAATCACACAAACTCAGTTGTTAACATGGCATGGGAGAGAAAATGTAGGATTTTGATTACGGGAGATTTTAATCATAAAGAGATAGATTGGATATGTCTTGACCCTCACAGTGGTGAGGACTCATTTGGGGCAAGATTCCAAGATTGCGTACAAGGGAATTTCCTACACCAACATGTAATGGAACCAACGAGGGCCAGGGGTGGGGATGAGCCATCACTACTTGATCTAGTATTCACAGATAATGTGTTGGATATTGAAAAAATTGAGTATGAACCACCAATTGGAAAAAGTGACCACTGTGTGTTGTTGATGGAGTATATCATTGAAGATATTCTGCCTGAGAGTAGAGGCACTGAGGACATGAGGAGGAATTATCCGAAAGGAGATTACATCAAAATGAATGAGCTTTTTGCAGTTATTGACTGGAGAACCTTATTTTACAACAAATCTGTACAAGAAATGTATGATATCTTTTGTGAGAAATATAGGAAGATAGTAGATTGCTGCATACCTGTCACCAAAGTAGGTGTAATCCATGCCAGAGAGAAATGGTTCGATAATGAGTGTAAAAGAGCTAAGGAGTGGAGAGACAAAGGCTGGAAAAGGTATAGGAGGATGAAAAACATAAATGCCTGGCAAACCTACAAAAGAGCAAGAAATGACTACCTAAGTAAAAGGAGAGAGGCAGAGAGAGACTATGAGAGGGACATCACCAGGAAGGCTAAAGAAAATCCCAAGCTTTTCCACAGCTTTATCAGAGGAAAACTGAAGGTAAAAGAACAGATTTTAAGGCTAAAGAGAGCGGATGAAAGCATCACTGAGACGGATGAAGAGATCTGCAAAGAATTGAACAAGGAGTTTCAGTCAGTGTTTACAGTAGAAAATACCCCACCCCATCAGATTGCAGTGATAGAAGCTCAAGGGCCGGTAGTAGAGAACATCAACCTTACAGCCACAGAGGTATGCAAAGCGCTGATGGATTTAGATGTTCATAAAGCTACAGGTCCTGATGACATATCACCTCTTGTGCTTAAAAAAAGAGCCAACTCAATATCAGTGGCACTAAGTATCATATTTAAAAAGACACTGGAGTCAGGGGAGATTCCAAGATGCTGGAAACAAGCAAATGTGATACCTATCTTCAAAAATAAAGGCTCTGAACTATAGACCAGTTTCCTTGACCAGCATAGTTTGCAAAGTTATGGAGAAACTACTAAGGAAACATATCTCTCTTCACTTGGAATCCTTCAACTTTTTGTCAGTGAGGCAACAAGGCTAACAAACTTATTAGAATTTTATGATGAGGTAAGCCGAATCTTACAGGAAAGAGAGGGCTGGGCAGATTGCATATTCCTAGACTTCCAGAAAGCGTTTGACACTGTTCCACATGGGAGACTTATTAGGAAGCTGCAATCAATGGCTAGAATAGGTGGAAATGTTTTGGAATGGATAAAAACTTACTTAGAAGGAAGGGAACAGAGGGTTAGAGTAAGACAATCAGTGTCTGAATGGAGAAGTGTTAGTAGTGGAGTTCCACAGGGTTCAGTTTTAGGGCCACTTTTGTTCCTTGTATATGTAAATGACCTACCAGAGTCTGTAAATTCATTCATAAATATATTTGCAGATGATGCAAAGATTGTGAAGAAAGTAAAAAACGAGAACAATGGTAGAGAACTTAAGGAGGATCTAAATAATCTGCATGAGTGGTCAGAAAAGTGGCTAATGAAATTCAATACTTCAAAATATAAGGTAATGAGAACTGGTACAAATGCAAGAAGGCACAAGCTTGACTACTCGGTGGCTGGAGTACAACTTCAAGAGACAGAAAATGAGAGAGATCTAGGAGTAAACATACTGGCAGATTTGTCTCCAGAAATACATATAAATGGCATAGTAAGGGCAGAATATGGATTCTTATCAAATGTAAGGGTAGCCTTCAGGCACATGGACAATGAAATGTTCAGAAATATTTATGTAACCTATGTGAGGCCAAAACACGAATATGCAGCCCCCTTTTGGAATCCACACTTGAAAAAGCACATAGCTAAGCTTGAAAAAGTTCAAAGACGTGCCACGAAGCTGGTGCCAGAAATACGCAATCTCAGTTATGATGAAAGGCTGAGGGAATTAGACTTACCATCACTCGAAGCTAGAAGATTGAGGGGGGATATGGTGACAGTCTTTAAATTCCTTCATGGTTATGATAGAGTGGATAGTGATTGATATTTTGATATGGCAGGCTCTATAACTAGAGGTCATAGTTTGAAGCTTCGTAAGAAAACTTGTTTGCAGGATGTAAGGAAATACTTTTTCAGTGTAAGAGTAGTTGATAATTGGAATTGGCTAAGCGAGGAGGTAGTTAATGCTATCTCAATCCATAGTTTTAAGGACAGGCATGATAAGTATCAATAAGTCTAAAACGGAACCGATGAGGAGACGGGAAGATACGAGCTTTGGGCTCTTTCCCGTAAACACAATTAGGTAATCACAATTAGGTAATCACACAATTAAACAGGCCTTTGATAAAGAGAAGACAGTGGTAATCTCAGGCATAAGCGAATCCCAGGAGCCAACATGGCAGGGGAGACTTGAAGAAAATAAAGCTAGGGTTGTAGACCTGATAAGAAAGCTTGGAGTAGTTTGTGGTCCTGAGGATATTATAAACATTCACCAACTCGGCAAATATTCTAGGGAAGGAAAGCCGAGACCAACAAAAGTAACCTTTGAGAGAGGGGAAACATGTAGGGATATATTGTTGAGAAATAAAAGTCTAAAAGACCTTCAAGAATTCAAAGAAGTGTTCATTAGACGATACAGAACACAAGAAGAGATGGGAAAGATCAAAAACTTGTTGCAAGAGGCAAGAAGGTTAAATGAGGAAAGATATGAAGAACAGAAGAAAAATTTTCATTTCAGAGTTCTTCCAGACAAAGGGGAGATAAAGAAGATAATGACAGAAGATCAGGGGATGGGGCCTCATTAAGATTGTTATACACAAATGCTGATGGATTAGCTGGTAAGGCAGTAGAATTAAAAGATAGGATTCACAACAGTAAGGTAGATATAGCAGCAATTACAGAGACTAAGTTGAGTGAGGACATAAACAGTGTCACAGTTTTTCCTAAGGGCTTCAGAATATTAAGGGTTGAAAGATCTGAGAGGACTGGTGGAGGGATAGCACTGCTCATAAGTGAGAGGATTCAACTTGAAGAAATAAACTTGGCTATAGAAAGTGAGTTCAAGGAATTTCTTGTTGCTCGCATAAATACTGGGTCAGAGAGCATTATAATAACTGTTGTATACAACCCACCAAGGAACCAAAATAGGCTTGAAGTTTATGAGGAAAGTCATATAGGTACTACTGAAGTCATAAACTCAGTTGTTAACATGGCACGGGAAAAAAATGTAGGATTTTGATTATGGGAGACTTTAATCATAAAGAGATAGATTGGATAAATCTTGACCCACACAGTGGTGAGGACTCATTCGGGGCAAGATTCCTAGACTGCGTACAAGGGAATTTCCTACACCAACATGTAATGGAACCAACAAGGGCCAGGGGTGGGGATGAGCCGTCACTACTTGATCTAGTGTTCACAGATAATGTGTTGGATATTGAAAATATTGAGTATGAACCACCAATTGGAAAGAGTGACCACTGTGTGTTGTTGATGGAGTATATCATTGAAGATATTCTTCCTGAGAGTAGAGGCACTGAGGACATGAGGAGGAACTATCCGAAAGGAGATTACATCAAAATGAATGAGCTTTTTGCAGTTATTGACTGGAGAACCTTATTTTACAACAAATCTGTACAAGAAATGTATGACATCTTTTGTGAGAAATATGGGAAGATAGTAGATTGCTGCATACCTGTCACCAAAGTAGGTGTGATTCATGCCAGAGAGAAATGGTTCGATAATGGGTGTAAAAGAGCTAAGGATTGGAGAGACAAATGCTGGAAAAGGTATAGGAGGAGAAAAAACATAAATGCCTGGCAAACCTACAAAAGAGCAAGAAATGACTACCTAAGTAAAAGGAGAGAGGCAGAGAGAGATTATGAGAGGGACATCACCAGGAAGGCTAAAGAAAATCCCAAGCTTTTCCACAGCTTTATCAGAGGAAAACTGAAGGTAAAAGAGCAGGTTTTAAGGCTAAAGAGAGCGGATGGAAGCATCACTGAGACGGATGAAGAGATCTGCAAAGAATTGAACAAGGAGTTTCAGTCAGTATTTACAGTAGAAAATACCCCACCCCCTCAGATTGCAGTGATAGAAGCTCAAGGGCCGGTATTAGAGAACATCAACCTTACAGCCACAGAGGTATGCAAAGCGCTGATGGATTTAGATGTTCATAAAGCTACAGGTCCTGATGACATATCCCCTCATGTGCTTAAAAAATGCGCAAACACAATATCAGTGGCACTAAGTATCATATTTAAGGAGTCACTGGAGTCGGGGGAGATTCCAAGATGCTGGAAACAAGCAAATGTGATACCTATCTTCAAAAAGGGAAGGAGGGATACGGCTCTGAACTATAGACCAGTTTCCTTGACCAGCATAGTTTGCAAAGTTATGGAGAAACTACTAAGGAAACATATCTCTCTTCACTTGGAATCCTTCAACTTTTTGTCAGTGAGGCAACATGGCTTCAGAGAAAGTAGATCAACAGTAACAAACTTATTAGAATTTTATGATGAGGTAAGCCAAATCTTACAGGAAAGAGAGGGCTGGGCAGATTGCATATTCCCAGACTTCCAGAAAGCGTTTGACACTGTTCCACATGGGAGACTTATTAGGAAGCTGCACTCAATGGCTAGAATAGGTGGAAATGTTTTGGAATGGATAAAAACTTACTTAGAAGGAAGGGAACAGAGGGTTAGAGTAAGACACTCAGTGTCTGAATGGAGAAGAGTTAATAGTGGAGTTCCACAGGGTTCAGTTTTAGGGCCACTTTTGTTCCTTGTATATGTAAATGACCTACCAGAGTCTGTAAATTCATTCATGAATATGTTTGCAGATGATGCAAAGATTGTGAAGAAAGTAAAAAACGAGAACAATGGTAGAGAACTTCAGGAGGATCTAAATAATCTGCATGAGTGGTCAGAAAAGTGGCTACTGAAATTCAATACTTCAAAATGTAAGGTAATGAGAATGGGTACAAGTGCAAGAAGGCCCAAGCTTGACTACTCGGTGGCTGGAGTACAACTTCAAGAGACAGAAAATGAGAGAGATCTAGGAGTAAACATACTGGCAGATTTGTCTCCAGAAATACATATAAATGGCATAGTAAGGGCAGCATATGCATTCTTATCAAATGTAAGGGTAGCCTTCAGGCATATGGACAAGGAAATGTTCAGAAATATTTATGTAACCTATGTGAGGCCAAAACTCGAATATGCAGCCCCCTTTTGGAATCCGCACTTGAAAAAGCACATAACTAAGCTTGAAAAAGTTCAAAGACATGCCACGAAACTGGTGCCAGAAATACGCAATCTCAGTTATGATGAGAGGCTGAGGGAATTAGACTTACCATCACTCGAAGCTAGAAGAGTGAGGGGGGATATGGTGACAGTCTTTAAATTCCTTCATGGTTATGATAGAGTGGATAGGGATCGATATTTTGATATGGCTGGCTCTAGAACTAGAGGTCATAGTTTGAAGCTTCGTAAGAAAACTTGTTTGCAGGATGTAAGGAAATACTTTTTCAGTGTAAGAGTAGTTGATAATTGGAATTGGCTAAGCGAGGAGGTAGTTAATGCTATCTCAATCCATAGTTTTAAGGACAGGTATGATAAGTATCACTAAGTCTAAAATGGAACCGATGAGGAGACGGGAAGATACGAGCTTTGGGCTCTTTCCCGTAAACACAATTAGGTAATCACAATGGTAGAGAACTTCAGGAGGATCTAAATAATCTGCATGAGTGGTCAGAAAAGTGGCTAATGAAATTCAATACTTCAAAATGTAAGGTAATGGGAATGGGTACAAGTGCAAGAAGGCCCAAGCTTGACTACTCGGTGGCTGGAGTACAACTTCAGGAGACAGAAAATGAGAGAGATCTAGGAGTAAACATACTGGCAGATTTGTCTCCAGAAATACATATAAATGGCATAGTAAGGGCAGCATATGCATGCTTATCAAATGTAAGGGTAGCCTTCAGGCACATGGACAAGGAAATGTTCAGAAATATTTATGTAACCTATGTGAGGCCAAAACTCGAATATGCAGCCCCCTTTTGAAATCCGCACTTGAAAAAGCACATAGCTAAGCTTGAAAAAGTTCAAAGACATGCCACGAAACTGGTGCCAGAAATACGCAATCTCAGTTATGATGAGAGGCTGAGGGAATTAGACTTACCATCACTCGAAGCTAGAAGAGTGAGGGGGGATATGGTGACAGTCTTTAAATTCCTTCATGGTTATGATAGAGTGGATAGGGATCGATATTTTGATATGGCTGGCTCTAGAACTAGAGGTCATAGTTTGAAGCTTCGTAAGAAAACTTCTTTGCAGTATGTAAGGAAATACTTTTTCAGTGTAAGAGTAGTTGATAATTGGAATTGGCTAAGCGAGGAGGTAGTTAATGCTATCTCAATCCATAGTTTTAAGGACAGGTATGATAAGTATCACTAAGTCTAAAATGGAACCGATGAGGTGACGGGATGATACGAGCTTTGGGCTCTTTCCCGTAAACATAATTAGGTAATCACAATGGTAGAGAACTTCAGGAGGATCTAAATAATCTGCATGAGTGGTCAGAAAAGTGGCTAATGAAATTCAATACTTCAAAATGTAAGGTAATGAGAATGGGTACAAGTGCAAGAAGGCCCAAGCTTGACTACTCGGTGGCTGGAGTACAACTTCAGGAGACAGAAAATGAGAGAGATCTAGGAGTAAACATACTGGCAGATTTGTCTCCAGAAATACATATAAATGGCATAGTAAGGGCAGCATATGCATTCTTATCAAATGTAAGGGTAGCCTTCAGGCACATGGACAAGGAAATGTTCAGAAATATTTATGTAACCTATGTGACTCCAAAACTGGAATATGCAGCCCCCTTTTGGAATCCGCACTTGAAAAAGCACATAGCTAAGCTTGAAAAAGTTCAAAGACATGCCACGAAACTGGTGCCAGAAATACGCAATCTCAGTTATGATGAGAGGCTGAGGGAATTAGACTTACCATCACTCGAAGCTAGAAGAGTGAGGGGGGATATGGTGACAGTCTTTAAATTCCTTCATGGTTATGATAGAGTGGATAGGGATCGATATTTTGATATGGCTGGCTCTAGAACTAGAGGTCATAGTTTGAAGCTTCGTAAGAAAACTTGTTTGGAGGATGTAAGGAAATACTTTTTCAGTGTAAGAGTAGTTGATAATTGGAATTGGCTAAGCGAGGAGGTAGTTAATGCTATCTCAATCCATAGTTTTAAGGACAGGTATGGTAAGTATCACTAAGTCTAAAATGGAACCGATGAGGAGACGGGAAGATACGAGCTTTGGGCTCTTTCCCGTAAACACAATTAGTTAATCACAATTAGGCAATCACACACACAATGGTAGAGAACTTCAGGAAAATCTAAATAGTCTGCATGAGTGGTCAGAAAAGTGGCTAATGAAATTCAATACTTCAAAATGTAAGGTAGT
>JAXCGZ010022749.1:67500-77500 GCA_037179515.1 Halocaridina rubra | reverse complement strand
ATATATATATATATATATATATATATATATATATATATATATATATATATATATATATATATATATATATATATATATATATATATATATATATATATATATATATATATATATATATACATATATATATATATATATATATATATATATATATATATATATATATATATATATATATATATATATATATATACATATATATATATATATATATATATATATATATATATATATATATATATATATATATATATATATATATATATATATATATATATATATATATATATATATATATATATACAATTAGGTAATTATACACACACACACTGTGTGTTGTTGATGGAGTATATCATTGAAGATGTTCTGCCTGAGAGTAGAGGCATTGAGGACTAGAGGAGCAACTATCCGAAAGGATATTACATCAAAATGAATGAGCTTTTTGCAGTTATTGACCGGAGAACCTTGTTAAAAAACAAATCTGTACAAGAAATGCACGACATCTTTTGTGATATATGGGAAGATAGTAGATTGCTGCATACCTGTCACCAAAGTAGGTGTAATTCATGCTAGAGAGAAATGGTTCGATAATAAGTGTAAAAGAGCTAGGGTGTGGAGAGACAAAATGCTGGAAAAGGTATAGGAGAAAAAGTATAAATGCCTGGCAGACTTACAAAAGAGCAAGAAATGATTACCTAAGTAAAAGAAGAGAGGTAGAGAGAGACTATGAGAGGGACATCACCAGGAAGGCTAAAGAAAATCCCAATCTTTTCCACAGCTTTATCAGAGGAAAACTAAAGGTAAAAGAACAAGTTATAAAGCTTAAGAGAGCAGATGGAAGCATCACTGAGACAGATGAAGAGATCTGCAAAGAATTGAACAAGGAGATTCAGTCAGTATTTACAGTAGAAAATACCCCACCCCTTCAGTTTGCAGACATAGAAGCTCATGGGCAGATATTAGAGAACATCATCCTTTCAGCCACAGAGGTATGAAAAGCGCTAATAGAGTTAGAAGTCCATAAAGCTACAGGTGTTGATAATGTATCCCCTCATGTGCCTAAAAAATGCGCAAATTCAATATCAGTGGCACTAAATATCATATTTAAAAAGTTGCTGGAGTTAGGGGAGATTCCAAGATACTGGAAACAAGCGAACGTGATACCTATCTTCAAAAAGGGAAGGAGGGATATGGCTCTAAACTATAGACCTGTTTCCTTGACCAGCATAGTTTGCAAAGTTATGGAGAAACTACTTAGGAAACATATCTCTCTTCCCTTGGAATCCTTCAACTTTTTGTCAGTGAGACAACATGGCTTCAGAAAAGGTAGATCAACAGTAACAAACATAATAGAATTTTATGATGAGGTAAGCCGAATCTTACAGGAAAGAGAGGGCTGGGCAGATTGCATGTTCCTAGACTTCCAGAAAGCATTTGACACTGTCACACACGGGAGACTTATTAACAAGCTGCAAGCAATGGCTAGAATAGGTATAAATGTCTTGAAATGGATTAAAACATACTTAGAAGGAAAGGAACAGAGGGTTAGAGTAAGACACTCAGTGTCTGGATGTAGAAGAGTTAGTAGTGGAGTTCCACAGGGTTCAGTTTTTGGGCCACTTTTGTTCCTTGTATATGTAAATGACCTACCAGAGTATGTAAATTCATTCTTGAATATCTTTGCAGATGAAGCAAAGATTGTGAAGAAAGTAAAAAACTAGAACAATGATAGAAAACTTCAGGATGATCTAAATAGTCTGCATGAATGGTCAGAGAAGTGGCTAATGAAATTCAATACTTCAAAATGTAAGGTAATGAGAATGGATACAAGTGCAAGAAGGCCCAAGCTTGACTACTTGGTGGCAGGAGTACAACTTCATGAGACAGAGAATGAGAGAGATCTAGGAGTAAAATACTGACGGATTTGTCTCCAGAAATGCATATAAATGGCATAGTAAGGGCAGCATATGTTTTCTTAACAAATGTAAGGGTAGCAGTTATGCACATGGATAAGGAAATGTTCAGAAATATTTATGCTCCTATGTGAGGTCAAGACTTGAATATGCAGCCCCTTTTGGAATCCGCACTTGAGAAGCACGTAGTTAAGCCTGAAAAAGTTCAAAGACATGCCAAGAAACTGGTGCCAGAAATACGAAATCTCATCTATGATGAGAGGCTGAGGGACTTAAACTTACCAATCACTCGAAGCTAGGAGATTGAGGGGGGATATGGTGACAGTCTTCAAATTTCTTCATGGTTATGACAGAGTGGATAGGACCGATATTTTGATATGGCTGGCACTAGAACTAAAGGTCATAGTTTGAAACTTCGTAAGAAAACTTCTTTGCGGGATGTAAGGAAATACATTTTAGTGTAAGTAGTTGATAATTGTAAATGACTAAGCGAGGAGGTAGTTGATGCTAACTAAGTCTATAGTTTTAGGCATATATATATATATATATATATATATATATATATATATATATATATATATATATATATATATATATATATATATATATATATATATATACATATATATATATATATATATATATATATATATATATATATATATATATATATATATATATATATATATATATATATATATATATATATATATATATATATATATATATATATATATATATATATATATATATATATATACATATATAAATATATATATATATATATATATATATATATATATATATATATATATATATATATATATATATATTATATATATATATATAATCAACTAAACACATTAACATATGTGAAAACATAAATCATATTTTACCCCTGACCGGAACGCGTACCTAAGGCACATAATTACTGCACCAAGCCGCTACCACTACACCACTGAAAGTCTAAAGAAGAAGCCAACCTTACAGCTAACTGCTACTAGGAATGAACGCATTCTCTCTGAATGCATTTTTGTTCACATTGCAGCTTCTTACCTCACTCGTGGCTTCGTTTTTCACATTTAATTCGAAACCCCGCTATATACGCATTAATAATAATCAAATGAACACATTAACTTATGTGAACACATATATCATATATTTTACCCCTTCATTGGTGTAGAGGTAGAGCCTTGGGATCTGTAATTATGTGTCTTGGATTCGAGACCCAGTCAGAATTAAAATATGATTCATATATATATATATATATATATATATATATATATATATATATATATATATATATATATATATATATATATATATATATATATATACATACATACATACATACATACATATATATATATATATATATATATATATATATATATATATATATATATATATATATATATATATATATATATATATATATATATATATATATATCCATACTGAATAGGTACTCAGAGCGACACAAAAATAGTATATTTTAATTTAAATATTGATATATAGATTTAGCTTCGCATTTAGTAACAGTAATTAAGAGTAATTTACAGCTGGGTTCTACTGATCACTGCATAAATTATCACGAGAATAATATTGGTATATGTGAATTAATATCATAAAGCCTTTTACCTTGACCTTTATGATATCATTTACCAACTACACGGCATAAAAATATATGTAATTAAGCAAAATACCAATGTCAAGTTTTTAAGTTAAGATGTGTGTTACCAGAAAAGAGATAAACTGAGTCACTAAATAGCACTTATATGGAGATATAAAAATTCTGTGTGAAGCTTAATTAAAAGTTGTTGTTTTTTCCCTCTTTCTCGTCTTCTTTCTATATTCTGTGAGAGGGAGAACATAAAAATGACGCCATCTCTGTCCCAAACCTCTCCCATCCATGAGTCGGTAGGAGGGGTAGCCATTAGGAGACTTAAACAGAAAATCAAGAATTTAGAGGAAATGGTTATAAGCCTTGATGATAAAATTCGGAATATGGATGGAGAAATGAAAGAGAATGAAACACTCAGAGAACAAATAAGATCTTTGGAGGAAGCAAATAAAGCACAAGGGCAGGAGAGAAAGGAACTAGAAAAAAGAATAAAGAAGATGGAAGGGGAAAAGAGTCAACTAGAATCTAGAATTTCTAAACAAGAAGATAAAAACAAACAGCTGAATGACAACCTAAAGGAATTAGATGTTAGTTCACTGCTCTCTTCTGAGAGAGACGAGATTGCTGCTTGGAATGTCCAGATTAAGGAAAACATTGAACAGTTCAGAAAAGAGTTCCAGGAGCTGAATATGGAAAATGATGCCATGAAAACTTCCTTTGCTGATGCACTCAAGGGGAATGTGGCAGTAAAAGAGGCTGTAAAGGTGGTGGCACTGGAAAACATACAAACAGTTGACTATAAAGAGACAGTAATCAAAAAAATGAAAGACGTTGTGATGGAAAGGGCAAACCCACTCATCAGACAGGCACTTGATAAGGAGAAGACAGTGGTAATCTCAGGCATAAGCGAATCCCAGGAGCCAACATGGCAGGGGAGACTTGAAGAAAATAAAGCTAGGGTTGTAGACCTGATAAGAAAGCTTGGAGTAGTATGTGGTCCTGAGGATATTGTAAACATACACCAACTAGGTAAATATTCGAGGGAAGGAAAGCCGAGACCAACAAAAGTAACCTTTGAGAGAGGGGAAACTTGTAGGGAAATATTGTTGAGAAAAATAAGTCTAAAAGACCTTCAAGAATTCAAAGAAGTGTTCATTAGACGATACAGAACACAGGAAGAGATGGGAAAGATAAAAAACTTGTTGCAAGAGGCAAGAAGGTTAAATAAGGAAAGAAATGAAGAAGAGAAGAAAAATTTTCATTACAGAGTTCTTCCAGACAAAGGGGAGATAAAGAAGATAATGACAGAAGATCAGGGGATGGGGCCTCATTAAGATTGTTATACACAAATGCTGATGGATTAGCTGGTAAGGCAGTAGAATTAAAAGATAGGATTCACAACAGTAAGGCAGATATAGTAGCAATTACAGAGACTAAGTTGAGTGAGGACATAAACAGTGTCACAGTTTTTCCTAAGGGCTTCAGAATACTAAGGGTTGAAAGATCTGAGAGGATTGGTGGAGGGATAGCACTGCTCATAAGTGAAAGGATTCAAGTCGAAGAAATAAACTTGGCTATAGAAAGTGAGTTCAAGGAATTTCTTGTTGCTCGCATAAATACTGGGTCAGAGAGCATTATAATAACTGTTGTATACAACCCACCAAGGAACCAAAATAGGCTTGAAGTTTATGAGGAAAGTCATATAGGTACTATTGAAGTCATAAACTCAGTTGTTAACATGGCACGGGAAAAAATGTAGGATTTTGATTATGGGAGACTTTAATCATAAAGAGATAGATTGGATAAATCTTGACCCACACAGTGGTGAGGACTCATTCGGGGCAAGATTCCTAGATTGCGTACAAGGGAATTTCCTACACCAACATGTAATGGAACCAACGAGGGCCAGGGGTGGGGATGAGCCATCACTACTTGATCTAGTGTTCACAGATAATGTGTTGGATATTGAAAAAATTGAGTATGAACCACCAATTGGAAAGAGTGACCACTGTGTGTTGTTGATGGAGTATATCATTGAAGATATTCTTCCTGAGAGTAGAGGCACTGAGGACATGAGGAGGAACTATCCGAAAGGAGATTACATCAAAATGAATGAGCTTTTTGCAGTTATTGACTGGAGAACCTTATTTTACAACAAATCTGTACAAGAAATGTATGACATCTTTTGTGAGAAATATGGGAAGATAGTAGATTGCTGCATACTTGTCACCAAAGTAGGTGTAATTCATGTCAGAGAGAAATGGTTCGATAATGGGTGTAAAAGAGCTAAGGAGTGGAGAGACAAATGCTGGAAAAGGTATAGGAGGAGAAAAAACATAAATGCCTGGCAAACCTACAAAAGAGCAAGAAATGACTACCTAAGTAAAAGGAGAGAGGCAGAGAGAGACTATGAGAGGGACATCACCAGGAAGGCTAAAGAAAATCCCAAGCTTTTCCACAGCTTTATCAGAGGAAAACTGAAGGTAAAAGAACAGGTTTTAAGGCTAAAGAGAGCAGATGGAAGCATCACTGAGACGGATGAAGAGATCTGCAAAGAATTGAACAAGGAGTTTCAGTCAGTATTTACAGTAGAAAATACCCCACCCCCTCAGATTGCAGTGATAGAAGCTCAAGGGCCGGTATTAGAGAACATCAACCTTACAGCCACAGAGGTATGCAAAGGGCTGATGGATTTAGATGTTCATAAAGCTACAGGTCCTGATGACATATCCCCTCATGTGCTTAAAAAATGCGCAAACACAATATCAGTGGCACTAAGTATCATATTTAAGGAGTCACTGGAGTCGGGGGAGATTCCAAGATGCTGGAAACAAGCAAATGTGATACCTATCTTCAAAAAGGGAAGGAGGGATACGGCTCTGAACTATAGACCAGTTTCCTTGACCAGCATAGTTTGCAAAGTTATGGAGAAACTACTAAGGAAACATATCTCTCTTCACTTGGAATCCTTCAACTTTTTGTCAGTGAGGCAACATGGCTTCAGAGAAGGTAGATCAACAGTAATAAACTTATTAGAATTTTATGATGAGGTAAGCCAAATCTTACAGGAAAGAGAGGGCTGGGCAGATTGCATATTCCTAGACTTCCAGAAAGCGTTTGACACTGTTCCACATGGGAGACTTATTAGGAAGCTGCAATCAATGGCTAGAATAGGTGGAAATGTTTTGGAATGGATAAAAACTTACTTAGAAGGAAGGGAACAGAGGGTTAGAGTAAGACACTCAGTGTCTGAATGGAGAAGAGTTAGTAGTGGAGTTCCACAGGGTTCAGTTTTAGGGCCACTTTTGTTCCTTGTATATGTAAATGACCTACCAGAGTCTGTAAATTCATTCATGAATATGTTTGCAGATGATGCAAAGATTGTGAAGAAAGTAAAAAACGAGAACAATGGTAGAGAACTTCAGGAGGATCTAAATAATCTGCATGAGTGGTCAGAAAAGTGGCTAATGAAATTCAATACTTCAAAATGTAAGGTAATGAGAATGGGTACAAGTGCAAGAAGGCCCAAGCTTGACTACTCGGTGGCTGGAGTACAACTTCAAGAGACAGAAAATGAGAGAGATCTAGGAGTAAACATACTGGCAGATTTGTCTCCAGAAATACATATAAATGGCATAGTAAGGGCAGCATATGCATTCTTATCAAATGTAAGGGTAGCCCTCAGGCACATGGACAAGGAAATGTTCAGAAATATTTATGTAAGCTATGTGAGGCCAAAACTGGAATATGCAGCCCCCTTTTGGAATCCGCACTTGAAAAAGCACATAGCTAAGCTTGAAAAAGTTCAAAGACATGCCACGAAACTGGTGCCAGAAATACGCAATCTCAGTTATGATGAGAGGCTGAGGGAATTAGACTTACCATCACTCGAAGCTAGAAGAGTGAGGGGGGATATGGTGACAGTCTTTAAATTCCTTCATGGTTATGATAGAGTGGATAGGGATCGATATTTCGATATGGCTGGCTCTAGAACTAGAGGTCATAGTTTGAAGCTTGGTAAGAAAACTTGTTTGCAGGATGTAAGGAAATACTTTTTCAGTGTAAGAGTAGTTGATAATTGGAATTGGCTAAGCGAGGAGGTAGTTAATGCTATCTCAATCCATAGTTTTAAGGACAGGTATGATAAGTATCACTAAGTATAAAATAGAACCGATGAGGAGACGGGAAGATACGAGCTTTGGGCTCTTTCCCGTAAACACAATTAGGTAATCACAATTAGGTAATCACACACACACACACACACACACACACACACACACACACACACACACACACACACGAGCTTTGGGCTCTTTCCCGTAAACACAATTAGGTAATCACAATTAGGTAATCACACACACACAGCACGTAGTTAAGCTGGAAAGTGTTCAAAGACATGCCACAAAGCTGGTGCCAGAAATACGAAATCTCAGATATGATGAGAGGCTGAGGGCATTAGACTTACTATCATTCGAAGCCAGAAGATCGAGGGGGATATGGTGACGGGTTTTAAATCCCTTCATGGTTTAGACAGACAGGGTAGGGATCACTATTTTGATATGGCTGGCACTAGAACTAGAGGTCATAGTTTGAAGCTTCGTAAGAAAACTTCTTTGCAGGATGTAAGGAAGTACTTCTTTTTTTGTTTTTTTTGGTGTAAGTGTAGCTGATAATTGTAACTGGCTAAGCGGGGAGATAGTTAATGCTAACTAAATCCATAGTTTTAAGGATAAGTATGATAAGTATCACTAAGAACAAAATGGAACCGACCAGGAGACGGGAAGTTACGAGCTTGGGGTTCTTTCCCAAAAGCACAATTAGGTATTTACAATTAGGTAATTACACACTCATATTATTTTATTTTCCCTGTGTTTGTCTATGTTGTTTGTTTTTCTTCTTCGTATGCTTTCCCGTGTGTGTGTTTTTTTTTTCTTATCTCCTCCTCCTCCTTAATATCCACTTTCTCGTCTTTAGTCTTCTTGCGTCATCGTGTTTTGTATTTATTTATCTAATTTTCCGTGTTTATTATTTTTCATTATTTTCATTCCCTGGTCTTCTTAGATGTTTTAATTTATTTTCTTATGGTCTTCTCGTAGTATCTCCTTCCCCATTATTGCTTTATTGATTTTCCTCCACTTATTTCCCTAATTTATTTCCTCCATTTATTTTCTCCCATGACGTTATTTTTTCCTATGTATGGCTTTTGTTATCATCTCCTCCTCCTCTTC
This sequence comes from Halocaridina rubra, assembly GCA_037179515.1. NCBI lineage: Eukaryota > Metazoa > Arthropoda > Malacostraca > Decapoda > Atyidae > Halocaridina > Halocaridina rubra. The sequence continues at coordinate 68,735 of JAXCGZ010022749.1, read as the reverse complement.
CTTTTCCTATTCTTCCTCCTCATACTCCTCTCTTCTTCTTCTTCTTCTTCTTCTTCTTCTTCTTCTTCTTCTTCTTCTTCTTCTTCTTCTTCTTATTATTATTATTATTATTATTATTATTATTATTATTATTATTATTATTATTATTATTATTATTATTATTATTATTATTATTATTATTATTATTATTATTATTATTATTATTATTATTATTATTATTATTATTATTATTATTATTATTATTATTCAACTTTATGCCTTGTATATTAATCAGCTTTCTTTCGGTGACACCTCTAATTCTCTCCATAACCCAATATTACTTCATAATTTATTACTGTAGATTTTGCAAGCGCACTGGGGTGATTTTCTACTTTGTAACACAAGTGAGTACCCCATTGGATGTGTTAGTCTTTTGTGAAACATAATCTTAATAAGCTAGACTCATATATATATACATATATATATATATATATATATATATATATATATATATATATATATATATATATATATATATATATATATATGAGTCTAACATGAATAATTTTTACCCCTACTGGGACTTGAACCTGGTACTTATAATTACTAAGCCAAGGCGCTGCCAACTATACCCAGAAGGTCTTAAAAGGGAAACAGACCTTACAGCTTATATATGCTATGCTAGGAATAACGCATTCTATCTGAATGCCACTATGTTCATATTATAGTTTCCCCCAACCTCACTCGTGGTTTAATTTTCACATTTAATTCAACTCCCAATCTCATTCGGGACCAACAATAATCAAATAAGCACATTACCATATGTGAAAACATGAATCCTTTTTACCCCGACTGGGACTTGAACCTGGGACTTATAATTATTATGCCAAGGTGCTACCAACTACACCGCAGAAGGTCTTAAATGGGAAACAGACCATACAGCTTATATCTGTTACACTAGGAATGAATGCATTCTATCTGGATGCTACTATGTTCATATTACAGCTTCCCCGAACCTCACTCATGGTTTAGTTTTCGCATTTAATTCAACTCCCAATTTCATTCGGGACCAATAATAATCAAATAAGTACATTACCATATGCGAAAATATGAATCCCAGGTTCAAGTTCCGGTAGGGGTAAAAATGATTCATGTTTTCACAAATGGTAATGTGCGAATTTGTATATATATATATATATATATATATATATATATATATATATATATATATATATATATATATATATATATATATA
>JAXCGZ010022749.1:10000-62500 GCA_037179515.1 Halocaridina rubra | reverse complement strand
TGAGCCTTTAATATGTAAATAAACACCTGTCTGTCTAATGATGTATAAAAAGTTACCACTATTTAAGAGCGAGAGGAGAAGGTGTTTGGGAAGGCTCCGAGGAACTTCGAGGACCATTAACTGTTCAAGAGAGATCCCTTGAAGTAGATTGTTGGTGAGTGTTAAGAGTATGCGAGGCAGTTGGTACAGCAAACAGCTTTAGGCAGTTTTGTAGCTCTTAAAATTAGGGAAGAAAGAATATAGCAGTGGTGTCTCTCGTATGGTAGTTACTGAAAACTCAGCAGGGTCAGTGAGTACATAATTAAATGGTGGGGGTAATGGTAGAACAGTACCATCACGCGTTAAGGATTCGATATAGGAAACATTCCCCTTTAAGGAGGTTTGAAAAAAATCGAGAATCATATAACCTCTCAAATATCCACATAGGCTGAGACAGTTATAAGTTCAGAATATTCAATACACTCGCAAAAATGTAGAAATTAAAATCTCTTCAGCTTTTTACTTGCGCTTATGCAGTAGATTACAAGTTTACTCTAAGAATATACACCCGGCTACTTTTAAAAGGTTGACTTCAGGTATATATCCCTACTGGTTATTTTTTCCATCAAAGTTCACATTTGTTATAAGTCATCTAAGAAAATGATATGTACAACTCAGTATAACCATAAAAATAAACTCAAATAAGGATGTATTACTAATACTACTCTAGAGTATCTATTACTACTATTTCTATTTTTTCTTTATATTGAATTACCCAACTCATTATCCTAGCTCGAATTGGTTGCCAGTATGGCTAATTAGCTTAATATTGATTAATTATTCATCAGACATATTACGTTTGGTTTCGTTTTCCAATAATAATAATAATAATAATAATAATAATAATAATAATAATAATAATAATAATAATAATAATAATAATAATAATAATAATAATAATAATAATAATAATAATAAATACCTTTCTGCCTAAAAGTTTACAGTTAGTATTATAATACAAGTACAATAGAATTAAACAATTGGGTATAATTTTTATAGCATTAAACTGAATGCAGATAACATGTAAGATAAATAATGATAAAATGTCTAATTTTATAAAATATAGAGTCTCTTTTCGATTGCTGATATTGTTTCTTCATTTATGTCCTGTCATAATAAACATTTCCAAAGAGTGGGACCTCTGACAGACAGGATTCTGTCAGATATTTTCGTTATTTGCTCTAGAAACCACCAGTTTTTGTGATTGATGAGTGTTTCTCCTACAGAATTGCTGACTGTATATAATATTCATACCCCATTTTGGTATAATGCGTCTCATTATCTAGTATATAAACGTCACCTCGTCATATGTAATTTGGTCTTCTACTTGAAATTATTTTAGCAATTTCAGCAGTTACATTTTAAATTTGTTGGATCTTTCTCCATATCCGTGAACCCCATATTAATGAGGGATAGAATATTACTATTATTATTATTATTATTATTATTATTATTATTATTATTATTATTATTATTATTATTGTTATTATTATTATTATTATTATTATTATTATTATTATTATTATCATTAATATTATTATTATTATTATTATCATAAAATACGATTGCACATTTATACAGTTCCATATATTTTACCTCCTGCTTACGAGATTCGAACCTCAGCAGTGACTCAACGCGCTGAGCTGGGGAACGAGTACAGGGCGCTTTCCCGTACTCCCGTAAACAGGATTAGGTACCTATAATTACTATACGTAAATACCTGTTTTACAAATCTCGGATTTGGATTCCTATAGGAGGTAAAATAATAATAATAATAATAATAATAATAATAATAATAATAATAATAATAATAATAATAATAATAATAATAATAATAATAATAATAATAATAATAATAATAACTATAAAAATAATTAAAATAATTATTGCGTCAATAATAAAGATAAAATTTAATTCCCAACTCAGTGAAAGTTCACTATGTTTTTGCTTAAATAGATTTATTGGGCAAAATAGCGTCAGACAAGTACAGTAGATAAAGCAAGCAGAATTGAAACAAGTTTTGACACAAGAGATTGATGTCTTTGCAAGACGTACCACACAGGCATCATGTACATTAAGCTGAAGGCATCCAACGAAATACAAATTGTACAATATATCTCATCTTACTATTTACAGTTCAAGTTATAGAGAAAATTTAAAATTTACTATTGCTCGCTATGGCGTTCATCAGGTACAGAAATAAAGATAATGAAGGTAAAAGAAATATTTCTGCAGATCCATTCATAAATTATTATTATTATTATTATTATTATTATTATTATTATTATTATTATTATTATTATTATTATTATTATTAGTATTATTGTTACTATTGTTATTATTATTATTATTATTATTATTATTATTATTATTATTATTATTATTATTATTATTATTATTATTATTATTATTATTATTATTATTGTTACTATTGTTATTATTATTATTATTATTATTATTATTATTATTATTATTATTATTATTATTATTATTATTATTATTATTATTATTATTATTATTATTATTATTAGTTTGGTGATTTTAATTAAAGTGTGCTATAAAATACCTAACTCAGTTATCTGACAACACTCGTGATACAATATAAGCAAGCAATATTCCAACTCTATAGATAACATTCTTCGTATTGATCTAATTGTGGTCATGGGAAATAGCACAAACCTCGTAACTCCCCTCTTCCTCTGTTGTTTTTATATTCCGCAACAAACAATTATTAACGCTTTCCTTGAAACTATGAATGCATAGAGCGTTTGCAGTATCTCTGCTCAGTGTACGTGTGTGTGTGTGATTACCTAATTGTGATTACCTAATTATGTTTACGGGAAAGAGCCCAACGCTCGTATCTTCCCGTCTCCTGATCGGTTCCATTTTAGACTTAGTGATACTTATCATACCTGTCCTTAAAACTATGCATTGAGATAGCATTAACTACCTCCTCGCTTAGCCAATTCCAATTATCAACTACTCTTACACTGAAAAAGTATTTTCTTACATCCTGCAAAGAAGTTTTCTTACCAAGCTTCAAACTATGACCTCTAGTTCTAGAGCCAGCCATATCAAAATATCGATCCCTATCCACTCTATCATAACCATGAAGGAATTTAAAGACTGTCACCATATCCCCCCTCACTCTTCTAGCTTCGAGTGATGGTAAGTCTAATTCCCTCAGACACTCATCATAACTGAGATTGCGTATTTCTGGCACCAGTTGCGTGGCATGTCTTTGAACTTTTTCAAGCGTAGCTATGTGCTTTTTCAAGTGCGGATTCCAAAAGGGGGCTGCATATTCGAGTTTTGGCCTCACATAGGTTACATAAATATTTCTGAACATTTCCTTGTCCATGTGCCTGAAGGCTACCCTTACATTTGATAAGAACGCATATGCTGCCCTTACTATGCCATTTATATGTATTTCTGGAGACAAATCTGCCAGTATGTTTACTCCTAGATCTCTCTCATTTTCTGTCTCTTGAAGTTGTACTCCAGCCACCGAGTAGTCAAGCTTGGGCCTTCTTGCACTTGTACCCATTCTCATTACCTTACATTTTGAAGTATTGAATTTCATTAGCCACTTTTCTGACCACTCATGCAGATTATTTAGATCCTCCTGAAGTTATCTACCATTGTTCTCGTTTTTTTACTTTCTTCACAATCTTGCATCATCTGCAAACATATTCATGAATGAATTTACAGACTCTGGTAGGTCATTTACATATACAAGGAACAAAAGTGGCCCTAAAACTGAACCCTGTGGAACTCCACTACTAACTCTTCTCCATTCAGACACTGAGTGTCTTACTCTAACCCTCTGTTCCCTTCCTTCTAAGTAAGTTTTTATCCATTCCAAAACATTTCCACCTGTTCTACCCATTGATTGCAGCTTCCTAATAAGTCTCCCATGTGGAACAGTGTCAAACGCTTTCTGGAAGTCTAGTAATATGCAATCTGCCCAGCCCTCTCTTTCCTGTAAGATTTGGCTTACCTCATCATAAAATTCTAATAAGTTTGTTACTGTTGATCTACCTTCTCTGAAGCCATGTTGCCTCACTGACAAAAAGTTGAAGGATTCCAAGTGAAGAGAGATATGTTTCCTTAGTAGTTTCTCCATAACTTTGCAAACTATGCTGGTCAAGGAAACTGGTCTATAGTTCAGAGCCGTATCCCTCCTTCCCTTTTTGAAGATAGGTATCACATTTGCTTGTTTCCAGCATCTTGGAATCTTCCCCAACTCCAGTGACTCCTTAAATATGATACTTAGTGCCACTGATATTGTGTTTGTGCATTTTTTAAGCACATGAGTGGATATGTCATCAGGACCTGTAGCTTTATGAACATCTAAATCCATCAGCGCTTTGCATACCTCTGTGGCTGTAAGGTTGATGTTCTCTAATACCGGCCCTTGAGCTTCTATCACTGCAATCTGAGGGGGTGGGGTATTTTCTACTGTAAATACTGACTGAAACTCCTTGTTCAATTCTTTGCAGATCTCTTCATCCATCTCAGTGATGCTTCCATCTGCTCTCTTTAGCCTTAAAACCTGTTCTTTTACCTTTAGTTTTCCTCTGATAAAGCTGTGGAAAAGCTTGGGATTTTCTTTAGCCTTCCTGGTGATGTCCCTCTCATAGTCTCTCTCTGCCTCTCTCCTTTTACTTATGTAGTCATTTCTTGCTCTTTTGTAGGTTTGCCAGGCATTTATGTTTTTTCTCCTCTTATACCTTTTCCAGCATTTGTCTCTCCACTCCTTAGCTCTTTTACACCCATTATCGAACCATTTCTCTCTGGCATAAAATACACCTACTTTGGTGACAGGTATGCAGCAATCTACTATCTTCCCATATTTCTCACAAAAGATGTCATACATTTCTTGTACAGATTTGTTGTAAAATAAGGTTCTCCAGTCAATAACTGCAAAAAGCTCATTCATTTTGATGTAATCTCCTTTCGGATAGTTCCTCCTCATGTCCTCAGTGCCTCTACTCTCAGGAAGAATATCTTCAATGATATACTCCATCAACAACACACAGTGGTCACTCTTTCCAATTGATGGTTCATACTCAATTTTTTCAATATCCAACACATTATCTGTGAACACTAGATCAAGTAGTGATGGCTCATCCCCACCCCTGGCCCTTGTTGGTTCCATTATATGTTGGTGTAGGAAATTCCCTTGTAAGCAATCTAGGAATCTTGCCCCGAATGAGTCCTCACCACAGTGTGGGTCAAGATTTATCCAATCTATCTCTTTATGATTAAAGTCTCCCATAATCAAAATCCTACATTTTTTTTCCCGTGCCATGTTAACAACTGAGTTTATGACTTCAATACTACCTATATGACTTTCCTCATAAACTTCAAGCCTATTTTGGTTCCTTGGTGGGTTGTATACAACAGTTATTATAATGCTCTCTGACCCAGTATTTATGCGAGCAACAAGAAATTCCCTGAACTCACTTTCTATAGCCAAGTTTATTTCTTCGACTTGAATCCTTTCACTTATGAGCAGTGCTATCCCTCCACCAGTCCTCTCAGATCTTTCAACCCTTAGTATTCTGAAGCCCTTAGGAAAAACTGTGACACTGTTTATGTCCTCACTCAACTTAGTCTCTGTAATTGCTACTATATCTGCCTTACTGATGTGAATCCTATCCTTTAATTCTGCTGCCTTACCAGCTAATCCATCAGCATTTGTGTATAACAATCTTAATGAGGCCCCATCCCCTGATCTTCTGTCATTATCTTCTTTATCTTCCCTTTGTCTGGAAGAACTCTATAATGAAAATTTTTCTTCTGTTCTTCATTTCTTTCATCATTTAACCTTCTTGCCTCTTGCAACAAGTTTTTGATCTTTCCCATCTCTTCCTGTGTTCTGTATCGTCTAATAAACACTTCTTTGAATTCTTGAAGGTCTTTTAGACTTTTTTTCTCAACAATATTTCCCTACATGTTTCCCCTCTCTCAAAGGTTACTTTTGTTGATCTTGGCTTTCCTTCCCTCGAATATTTACCTAGTTGGTGTATGTTTACAATATTCTCAGGACCACAAACTACTCCAAGCTTTCTTATCAGGTCTACAACCCTAGCTTTATTTTCTTCAAGTCTCCCCTGCCATGTTGGCTCCTAGGATTCGCTTATGCCTGAGGTTACCACTGTCTTCTCCTTATCAAGTGCCTGTCTGATGAGTGGGTTTGCCCTTTCCATCACAACGTCTTTCATTTTTTCGATTACTGTCTCTTTATAGTCAACTGTTTGTATGTTTTCCAGTGCCACCACCTTTACAGCCTCTTTTACTGTGTGTGTGTGTATGTGTGTAAATACCTCATTGTAATTACTAACTTGTGCTTACGGAAAAGAGCCCTATGCTCTTAATACTCAGTCTCCTGGTCGGTTCCATTTTGTGCTCAGTGATGCTTATCATGCTTCTCCTTAAAACTATAAATTGACTTAGCATTAAGTATCTTCACGCTTAATGAATTTCAGTCATCAACTACTCTTACACTAAAAAAAGAAATAGTATTTCCTTACATCCTGGAAAGAATTATTCTTAAGAAGCTTCAAACTATGATCTCTAGGTCTAGAGCCAGCCATATTAAAGTATCTATCCCTATTCACTCTTTCACAACCATGAAGGAATTTACAAACCATCACCATGTCCCCCGTATTTATTCTAGCTTCGAGTGATGGTAACTTTAATTCCCTCAGTCTCTCTTCATAACTGAGATTGCTTATTTCTGGCACCAGTTTTGCAGCATGTCTTTGAGCTTTTTCCAGTTTCATTATGTGCTTTTTCATGTACAAAATCCAAAAGGGGCAGCAATAAACCTTTGGCCTCACATAAGCTACAAAAATATTTCTTAGCATTTCCTGCTCCATGTGTCAAAAGATTACCTTATATTTGCAAAGAAAGCATATGTTGCCCTTACTATGTCATTTATATGAGTTACCAAACACAAATCTGCCACTATGTTTACTTCTAGATCTCTCTCATACTCTATCTCTTGAAGTTCTGCTCCTGCTAGAGTCTCCAAACTTAGGTACTCTTGCACTTGTACCAATTCTCATTATCTTACATTTAGAAGTATTGAATTTCATTAGCCACATCTCTGACCACTCATGCAGACTATTTTGGTCTTCCTGAAGTTATCTATCATTGTTCATATCTTTTACTTCCTTCACAATATTTGCATCATCTGTAATCATATTCAAGAATGAATTTACAGACTCAACTAGGTCATTTACGCACACAAGACACAAAATTGGCCCTAAAACTGAACCCTGTGGAACCCCAGTTCAAATCTTCTGCATTAAGACACTGGGTGTCTTACTCTAGCCCTCTGTTTCCTTCCTTCTAAGTAAGTTTTAATCCATTCCAAGACATTTCCACCTACATACGCCATTACCTGCAGCTTTTTAATAACTCTCCCATGTGGGCCCATATCAATTGCCTTCTGGAAGCCTAATAATATGCAATTCGCTCAGCCTTCTGTTTCCCGTAAGATTCGGCTTACCTCATCATAAAATTCTAAAATAAGCTTGCTACTGCTGATCTACTTTCTCTGAAGTCAAGTTGTCTTACTGACAAAAAGTTGAAGGATTCCAAGTGAAGAGAGATGTGTTTTCTTTGTAGTTTCTCCATAACTTTGCAAACTATGCTGGTCAAGGAGGCAGGTCTTTGGTTTAGAGCTGTATCCCTCCTTCCCTTTTTGAAGATAGGCATCAATGTTAACTTGTTTCCAGCATCTTGGAATTCCGCCAGTTTCCAGCAATTATTAGATATGATTCATAGCGCGTTTCTTAAGTACATAAGGTGATATATCATTAGGACCTGTTGCTTTATGGACATCTAATTCATCAATGCTTTGTATTCCTTAGTGGCTGAAAAGATGATTTTCTCTAATACCGGCCCATGAGCTCCTATCTCTGCAATCTGAGAGGGTGGGGTATTTTCTGCTGTAAATACTGTCTGAAACTCCTTGTTCAATTCTTCGTATATCTCTTCATCTGTCTTGGTGATGCTTCCATCCTCCATCCTTAGCTTTAAAGCTTGTTCTCTGACCTTCAGATTTCCTCTGGTAAAGCTGTGGAAGAGTTTGGTATTTTCTTTAGCCTTCCTGATAATATCCCATTTTATAGTCTCTCTTCTTTTACTTAGGTAATCATTTCTTGCTCTTTTATAAGTCTGCCAGGCACTTACACTTTTGTCCTCCTATACCTATTCCAGCATCTGTCTTTCTACTCATTAGCTCTTTTACACTCATTATTGAATCATTTCTCTCTGGTATTAATAACTCCTATTTTGGTGGAAGGTATGCAATAATCTATTATCTTCCCATATTCTTCATAAAAGATTGCATACATTTCTTGCACAGATTTTTTGTTAAATAAGGTACTCCAGTCACTAACTACAAAAAGCTCTTTCACAATGATGTAATCTCCTTTGGATAGTTTCTCCTCATGTTCTCAGTGCCTCTACTTTCAGGCAGAACATCTTTAATGATGTACTCCATCAACAACACACAGTTGTCACTCTTTCCGTTTGGTAGTTCATACTCAATTTTTTCAATATCCAGCACATTATCTGTGAATACTAGATCAAGCAGCGATGGTTGGAATCTTGCCCTGAATGAGTCCTCTCCACTGCGTGGATCAAGATTTATCCATTCTATCTCTCTATAATTAAAATCTCCCTGAATCAAAATTCTACTTTTTATCTCCCGTGCAGTGTTAACTGAGTTCATGACTTTAATAGTACCTATATGGCTTTCCTCATAAACTTCTAGCCTATGTTGGTTCCTTGGTGGGTTATATACAACAGTTATTATAATGCTCCGTGACCTCGTACTTATGCGAGCAACAATAAATTCCTTGAATTCACTTTCTCTAGCAGTTTTTTCTTGAGGCTGAAATCTTTCACTTATGAGCAGTGCTATCTCTCTACCAGTCCTCTCAGATCTTTCAGCCCTTAATTTCAGAAGCCCTTAGGAAAAACTGTGACACTGTTTATGTCCTCACTTAACTTAGTCTCTGTAACTGGTACTATATTTGCCTTACTGTTGTGAATCCTATCTTTTAATTCTACTGCCTTACCAGCTATTCCATCAGCATTTGTGTACAGCAATCTTAACGAGGGTGCATCCCCAGATCTTCTATCATTGTCTTCTTTATAGTGTATAGCTTGTAAAATACGCTAGATGATTGCATATATGACGTTTGTGAAAAAAAGTTCAAATATTATATGCTAACGAGATCAAATGCGTTGCTAATTACAGACAAGTTATTAATACTTACGTTTGAAATATTCTAATAATAGCCTTAAAGCTCATATTTCTGTTGGCAGGTTCACATACAGCAACATGACAGGTGCTCCTCAGGCCATTTTGATAGCAGCTGTAACGATTGTCCTTTTTTCATCGAATCCCAGACAGTTAGCTTATGCTAGAGGTATGGTAAAGCATATTTCTTTTTCTTCAGATATATGCTCTACAAGCTGATAGTAGTCATGTAATCATCAGATATATGTTTCTGTTAGAAATAATATTCTATATGACAAAAAAGATCACTAAAATATTTGGAATTTTAAGAATCTGTATCAAGCCATATGCATATCCACACAATGAAGCATTATATTCTCATTTGAACATCATAATTCTTTGGTACTTTTACCAGGTATATTCAAAATTTATCTCACTTACTAGATTTATGCACTACACAAAGCTACTAAATATATTGTTTTAATATAAATGCAATCATGTAGTGAGTTGACACCTGAATAAAACGTTTAGTGCTTCAAACAGACATCAGTGCATTTTGTACACTTTCTAACCAAATTTTAACAGATACTTATTCCAAATTACATCTTTTTAAAGATCTGAAGTACATAAAAGGCGAAATCAGATTTAATGTTCAAACTTACTTTTTCACATATAAGCAAAAGTAGAACAACCTCTGTACTACTGTGACCTTAAGAAAAACTTGCTTTACAGAATCAGGAAACGGTGATGTAAGTATTGTGCCAGGTAACGATGACCTGCAAAAACTTGTTGATGTTCCCCAAGATGTACTTTTGAATTCCTTGTACTACCTAGTTGGTGAAGCTGAATATATTCCTGAAGATAAGGGAATGCCAATTTATCATATCAAAAACCTCGAAGAACCAATGTATGTAGAGGTTAAGCTAAAACCTTATGGATATCTTCTAGCATCACTAACTAAAGCAGATATTCCCATCGTTCGTTTCAACGGAGAAATGGGCTCAAAAGCTCCCACAGAATTATTAGGAGAAGCTCATAGATATATTATCTACGATGAGTCATTTGACATTACAGGCATAAATGCACGAGGTAAAACCATAAAAAGTCTTTCAAAGAGGAACTTAGGTTGGGACATTTCAGAATACCCAATGCCCTCAGAAAAGAGGTATTATGAGAAGAAAGAGCTCTTAGAAGAAGCCAACAAAAAATGGACTCATGATTACGTCATGGAGTGCAATAGACACCATACAATTGCGATATGCTCAGAAAAGTTAGGAAATGGAATTGATCATCTTCGCTTTCCTGACGATTTTGGGTTTACAAAAACTCTTAAAGCAAATGGCACAGTATGGGATGATGCACTTGGAAAATTTGTAGAGCTTGAAAAGCAAGGAGACAACTGGGTGAAGGGGTCAGCTGATAGCCCATGGACAAAAGCCTATATATCAATGACTATTATGAAACGTGTTGGAAAATGTGGATATGCTAAACTCAATGTTCCCTGTCATGACAAAATCTATGATAGTCCTCTCTGGATTGGCGACACTCGAATAACTATAGTCAATGAAAGACTAGATGAAGCTTATGAAGATATGGAAAGTATCTCACAGCATTCTATTCAACATGAAATGAGGAAATGGAGTTCTTGGTCCTCATGGTCAACTTACAGTGCTGATGATTATCAAAAAGTACCTAATTACAATCAACATAGCTGCTGTGGATGCATAAGCGGCTGTGGTGCAGTTGCTTGGGCTATGCTCTTTGCCTGGGCAGATCAGCGCAACGAATTCCAAAACACAATATACGGAACTGCAGCAGATATTCCGCCAAGTGGTATGACACCAGCTGTAGAGGCCTACATAGAAGATATCCGATCAAAGATCAGAACGTTTTGTGTACCAATAAATAATCAAGGGGCTACTTTTCCTTGGAGAATGGATGATGTAAAGAGTTGGTTCCAGGCACGTGGAGGTGGGGATTTAAGGATCAAGTACAACATACTAGGCATAAGAACATCAGGCCTAAGAGATTGTGCACGCAAAGCAATCACAGACAGCAAGAGACCAGTTGTAATTGGAACAGGCTGGCTTACACATTATCCAGTTGCCACACAGTATCGGGTTCGTTCAAGGACAAGAAGAATTTTCTTTATTAAACAAACTGACTATGACCGTGAGGCTTATCTTAACCAAGGATGGGGTGGAGCTGGTAACGGCTGGCAAGATCTAAAAACTTGGTTCTGTGGACAAATTTATCCCTGAACAATATATGAAGAACGACTATTCTGGAAGAATCGGCTCATCACGCAGTTTACACTAACAAAATGTATTCATCCCAAAATAAATATTTTCCCAAGTGGCATATGTGTCACATATAATATGATAAAATACTGTTTGTCTTGGCAGCAACTGCTTTATGTAAGCAATATTATATAGCATTATTTTCAGTTATATTGGACAATAAAGATCCTTCCATACACTGTCTTTGGCTATAAAAACTTTCTGCTTCACAAAGCTTTGTGGTACACGATCAGTATGTGTGCTGATGTCTGATGTGAAATGGTGATACCATGCCGCTCCTGGCAATAGTTGCGTAGCAACAGTGCAGCAATACAGTACAGTACCAGTATCTTTGAGTTATGTGTGAATTTCAACCTCTAGTAGTACTGGTAAGAATTTTGGACAGTATATTCTTCCTCATGCGCTCTTGCCTCACTCAAATAGCATCTCACTTTTTTCAATATGTCACATATATATTTTTTTTTAATAAGTAAATGGATTGATGATGTTGGTCCAAACCTGAACCAATTTAATGGGCCTGGAAAATGTTTGGGATTACCTTGATTACAATTTTTTTCTGCTTTTATTTAAGGTATCTTTGACTGACTATAAAATGCACACATATCATTACCTACATCCCAGAAGGTGTCGTAAGAATATGTGTTCATTTAATTGTGCTTCTCTGGTAACATTTCTCATAAGTAGTTGCATAATTTTTTGAATTTTTTTCTTTTCCATTTTTTTTTGGAAATATTACCTAAGGTTAAGATACCAATCAATTGAATTTTGAGTGACAAATATGTCACATATGGCTTCACTGCATTATTGAATGATTGTGAAGGACCAGACTGGGCACAATACATGATCTGCCATATCCTTATTTGCAAGCTGTCGTAGGTCAACATAAGCTGGTAGTGGCAGATTTTAGGTCGAAATTAGTGAAGTGTAGAAAATCCCCAGCCAGGAATAGGAGGATCAAAACTTGGATGATGAATGGGGAGAAGGCAGGAGAGTTCAGATATAAAGTGGAAAGAGCACAGGAAGAGAGATATATGAATGGAATGCCAGAGTCCCTGAGGGGATATGGGTAGATATGAAGGAGATTGTGGTTCCAGCAGCAGCAGAGGTGTGATTACCTAATTGTGATTACCTAATTGTGTTTACGGGAAAGAGCCCAAAGCTCGTATCTTCCCGTCTCCTGATCGGTTCCATTTTATACTTAGTGATACTTATCATACCTGTCCTTAAAACTATGGATTGAGATAGCATTAACTACCTCCTCGCTTAGCCAATTCCAATTATCAACTACTCTTACACTGAAAAAGTATTTTCTTACATCCTGCCAAGAAGTTTTCTTACGAAGCTTCAAACTATGACCTCTAGTTCTAGAGCCAGCCATATCAAAATATCGATCCCTATCCACTCTATCATAACCATGAAGGAATTTAAAGACTGTCACCATATCCCCCCTCACTCTTCTAGCTTCGAGTGATGGTAAGTCTAATTCATTCAGCCTCTCATCATAACTGAGATTGCGTATTTCTGGCACCAGTTTCGTGGCATGTCTTTGAACTTTTTCAAGCTTAGCTATGTGCTTTTTCAAGTGCGGATTCCAAAAGGGGGCTGCATATTCGAGTTTTGGACTCACATAGGTTACATAAATATTTCTGAACATTTCCTTGTCCATGTGCCTGAAGGCTACCCTTACATTTGATAAGAATGCATATGCTGCCCTTACTATGCCATTTGTATGTATTTCTGGAGACAAATCTGCCAGTATGTTTACTCCTAGATCTCTCTCAAGTGGTAGGCAGTAGCAAGAAAAAGAAACATGGTGGTGGAATCAAGATATTCAAACAGCTGTGAAGGAGAAGAGTATAGCCAGAAGAACCTGGGAAGAAAATAACAACCACCAAACAAGAGAAGAGTACAGACGAACACAGAGAGTAGCAAAGAGAATGGTAGCCATTGCAAAGGAAGAAGCAAAGAGAGAGTGGTATGAAATGATGGAAACACCAGAGGGAGATAAGATGAGTTACAAAATTGCAGAATCAAGAAGAAAAACAGGCAGGACATAGGAGAAGTAGGAATCATAAAAGATGAAAACGGAAATATCCTAATAGAGGAAGGAGAAGTCAAGAGGAGGTGGAAAGAATATTTTTCACATCTCTTAAACCCTGAAAACGATTGTGAAGAAGTAGAAAATGTCCCTCCAGTAGAAGGACCGATAGCAAACATCAGTGAAAGTGAAGTAGAAAATGCTGTAAAGAAAGGAAAATCAAATAAAGCTGCAGGAAAGCCAGAAGTAACAATAGAAGTGATCAAAGCTTTGGGAAATCTAGAAAAATAGTGGGTGCATGCACTTTTGGATAAGACCTGGGAGGTGGAGGAAATGCCAAGGGACTAGAATGATAGTTGGATGATTAAAATCTATAAACAGAAAGGGATGTGTTAGATTATGGGAACTACAGGGGAATAAAGCTTTTGGAGCATGTATTTAAGATATTATAAAGATTAGTAGAAGGAAGGTTGAGAGTCTTGATAGATATACATGAACAGCAGTTTAGATTTATGAAGGGAAAGAGCACAGTGGATGCAATTTTTATAGTACGTCAAGTCCAAGAAAAGTATTTAGAAGGAAACAGAAAAGTTTACATGTGTTTTGTGGATCTTGAAAAGGCGTATGGTAGGGTACCGAGAAGAGTGGTGAATTGGTGTTTGAAAAGGCGAGGAGTACCAGAAAAGTTAGTAAGAATAGTGAAGATGATGTATGAGGTGGCAGGAACCTCCGTACAGACAAAGTATGAGGAGACTGAGGCATTCCCTGTGGAGGTCGCCTCCATCAGGGATCAGCTCTGAGTCCGTTCTTGTTCCTCGTTGTTATCGACACTTTGACAAGAGAGTTAAGAAATAATGAAGAGCTGTGAGAAGTGATGTTTGCCGATGATTTAGTCATTATAACAGACACAGAAGATGAACTGCAAAGAAGGTTTTTAGCATGGAAAAGGGCTCCTTGAAAAGAAAGGATTGAAAGTAAACCCAGGAAAGATGGAGGTAATGGTTAGTAATAAAGGAGGTCAAGAAGAGGTAAACCTCCAAATGGAAGATGGTACAGTGCTAAGTCAGAGCAGTGATTTTAACTACTTGGGATCGGTATTAACAGAGGAGGGAGGTACTGAGAATGCAGTGAGACAGAGAGTGAGGGAAGCATGGCAAAAATGGAAAGAAGTGACTGGAGTTATCTTAGACAAGAAAATGCCGTTAAAACTCAGAAAGAAGATATACAAGACAGTGGTCAGGCCTGTACTGCTATATGGGGCAGAAGCTTGGTCACTTAGGAGGAGAAAGGAAGGACTGTTGGAGAGAATAGAAATGAGGAAGGTTAGATGTATTGCTGGAATATCATTCCAGGAGAGGAGGGAGAGTCGAGATATAAGAAGAATCTGTGGAATTTGTAATGTCATAGAGAAGGCTAGGGAAGCTCGTCTGAGATACTATGGCCATGTAGTAAGAAGAGGGGAGGAGGAACCAATCAGGAGAGCCAAGAACATGCCAGTGATAGGGAGAAGGAGTGTGGGGTGCCAGCGGATCAGATGGATGGACGTGGTGGGGAGGGATATGGTTGAAGTTGGATTGGAGGAGGGAGATGCAAGGGATAGGAACACGTGAAGGAAGTTGACTCGAGCGGCCAACCCTGCTATTCAGTGGGATTAATAAGGTCGAAGGAAGAAGAAGAGACTTCAAGACCACTGCGAAGCATCAAGCTGCAGCTCATGAACAGACTCTAGAGGCTCTGCAGGCTAAGATGGCCAGATATGACCAGATAAGTATACTACCCCTGCTTGGATTCAAGCCAGTGCAGATACCACTTCTACAAGCTCCTATGAGGTGACATACCAGCTTTGCATTCGGCTCTGGAAAATCTGAACAGAGGCAGCCAAGAAGATGAAGGACGTACGTCTGTCCAATGATGTCATCACCAGGAGAGTTGCAGATAGATCTGTGACATCTTGGACCAGATTGTTCTGGAGATTAAGAACTGTCCCAGCCACATTAGTGTGCAGTTGGATGAATCAACTTATGCATCTAAAATGAGTCAACTGCTTGTGTATACTCTAAACATCAAGGATGGTGAATATAAAGTTGAATTCATCTTCTGTGAGGCTTTGCAAATGGGGACAAAAGCAACAGACATATTCCGACTCTTGGGTGAGTTCTTTGAGAAGCATCATATCAAGTGGGAAAAGGTAGGGCCAGTCTGCACAAATAGTGCCCCAGCCATGATAGGGTATAGGCCTGGCTTTGCTACTCCGTTAAAGAAAGGAGTGCCAGATATCATTGTGAATAACTGTGTTCTCCAACGCCATGCTTTCGTGGCTAAGACATTGCTGCCTCATCTCAAAAAAGCTCAGGCTACTTATGTTTAAGTTGTGAATATCATCTAGGGTCATCATTTAAACCACAGAGTGTTCAAGTTACTTTGTAAGGATATGAAATGAACATCAAGTTCTTCTCTTTCACACAGTAATGCGGTGGGTCTCCCGTGGGGTTTAATGATGATACTGAAATATTTATCCAAGAGTATCAGAGTAACTTCACTGAAAAATCGAGGACAAAACATTCTTTCTTGCTCTCTCCTATCTGGTAGATATTCTCAGCCATTTGACTGACCTCAACTTGTTCACGCAAGGCCTGTTTCCTAGTAAAGTTGTCTGTACAGAGTAGGTGGAAGCCTTTTCGAGGAAGTTCTCACTCTTGAAGCATCGAATCCAGGGAGAGAGTGAGGAAAGCTTTCCTATTCTGGAACAGAAGTTGGGGATAAGACAATCAGCTCCATGCTTGTAGAAAATATTCTTGCTCACCTCTCGTACCTTGAGACCACTATGGCAAAATACTTTCCCAAGGATCATACATTTCCAGAATGGACTCAGTAGCCCTTTCTGGAAGACATGAGTGATGCTAACAACATAAAGGAGGAACTTATTTATCTGTAGGTGGACCAGGGTTGCCAGAAAAAATGCCATACATTACCACAGTCTGATTTTAGGTGTGATCAATTGATAGCCTCCCCTGGACTGTCAAGGGCAGTGCTGGATATGATCATTCTATTTCCAACTACCTACCTGTGTAAGAAGGCATTCTCCACCATGCTCCTGATCAAAACATCTGTCTGGAACAGCCTTCAAGGTGGTATGCTCCACAATATGAGGGTGGCTCTTGCCAACACGAAGCTCGATTTGCGAAACTTGTAGCATATAAGCATCAATGAAAATCGCATTGATAAGTGCATGTTTGATTACCCTGCTGTGTATGTTTGATTGAGGTTGTCCATGTTCTTTACTTTTTTAATTTTTCATATTGCTTTTGCCAATATTAATGGCATCCTTAATGTTTTTGTTTTGGAGAGAGAACAAAATAAATGATGAAGCAGTACTGCAATTCACACTACTTTATCCTTGTAGTAACTAAATGCTGGGTGCTGAGGTCGGAAAAGATTAAGAAACGCTGCTATAGTAATAATTTATAATTATTTTTAATGGAGTCATTGTTATTCATTTGTTATATATTGGAATGCAATATAACAAAATGTACTAATGATACAGCATTACTGAAAACAACAAACTGAAAAAAGGAATTCATCCAAGCTGGGAGAAAAATTGAGTAGAAATTATAAAAAGTGTTGAAGATCAAGGAAAAATATTAACGGAGGAGTATATGAGAAAATGTAACAATGAGAGATACGGAGGATTATGTGAAATTCCTCAATTTCAAGTGATTTTAAAATATGATATACAATTATTATGATAATGATGTAGCAGATTCTTTAAGTACATATGCTGATAGATCATCAAGCTCCACCACACTCTAGCACCCATTAAGCATTACTTACGGTCACCCCTGAAAAGGCAAACATTTCCTTCCTATATAGTGGAAAGGGGATCACTTATTAACCATGGATACAGACTGGAAACCCTTTTTTATTTTCTCACATATATATTTTATATTTATCAGTAGTGGCTCTGTCTGTTCACTCCATTGTCAGAGCTAGTTCTTTCATCTTAATTTATACTGGACATTGTAAGAGTTTGTAAATTTCCATATCTTTTCCAGTTAAATCTTATTCAAAACCTCTGCATGTCTTTTCTGCCACGCAGGAATATATGCTCTTTTTTAATTCTTAGTGTTTGGTGTTATGATGCATGTATATTCAGGTTACTGGTTACTGGAAACCTCTTAACTGTAATAAAGATAATCAATTTATTCGTTTACTATTCCGCGTCGTCGCAAATGTTATTTAGCTCCTTCGTTTTTATTTTTTATTGTATTTTATTTTTATGATTGTGGCACCGGGATGGGCCAATCAGAATAATTCTGCCCTCATCGGGCCAGGGCACGGAGAAAATATAAAGCAAAGAGAAAGAGAAGTGGGGGAGTGTTGTAATTTGTCATATGTGAAAGGATAATACGAGACATGTAACAAATATCCGAGAATATTCGGTGTTGATGTAGGCGTAGAAAAAGAGCCGTAACTGAAGGAAGACTAAACATCGAACTGTCCTGGACAGTCCTATTTAAGTGCAAAAGACCCGTCAGCTGAAGTAACACAACGGGTTGCTGGTGCCATGGGCCAACCTACTACATACTCATTGTTAGAGACCAGGAACAATATTGCTGGTATAAATAAATTAATAACTTGTATTCTACAGTGGTTATTTTTACTACGTACCTTAATATGAAATGGCTACCTGTTAGAGAGAGTTAGGGTGTGGTTTAACAAAAGATCTATGGGAATTTACATAAGGAAATACTATGTTACATTATTTACTAAATATATACTAAGTCTTATAATATGTGTACATAAATCAAAATATATTTATAATTATTATTACATAAGTAAAAACTGTTTATTTACATATCATAAATTATTCTTTACCATATAAACAATACAGCACACTCTGTGATGTCATAAAAACATACGGAACACTTCCTTCCCCCTGAAAAGAGAATAGCAATAGTATGCATCGTACATATACATATATTCCCCTTTGTAACAGGGTGGCCAAGCCAAGAAACACGCATTCACCACGATCCACACATACCTCAACCACTTTTCTTAGTTGCTTGAGGATAAAGTGTTGCGATATTTCCCTCCCCCTTCCTCCCTGCTTGGGTCATTCACAAGGTAGGTGGGTAAGGATATTCTACAATGAGCCCGACAGCCGCAGCTGGTTTACCCCACAACTTCAACACATAGGAACTCCCCTCAAACCCGTCCATTAGAGTTCACTGAGCTAGCAGGTGAGAGAAATTCCTTTTGGCCCGTGTCACCTTTACACAATCTTCTTCCACTCATTCCTATCTCTTGGGTGCTTTCTACCTCGCTCCACTGACATTCCACGTGCATTCAGTGCCATTTTTATGCCATCCATCCATTTCATTCTAGGTCTTCCTCTTAACCTAACTCCAATCACTTCTGCACTCCACGTTCTCTTCACTTTTCGTTTATTACTCATCCTTTCCATGTGTCCAGACCAACTCAACAGTCTTTGATCTAACCTATTTGCCAGCTTCCTCTTAATACCTGTTCTCTGCCTGACATCTTCATTTCTTACTCTCTCTATTCTATATGCACCAATCATGCTACTCAAACACCTAAATCTCCATTACATTCAACTTGATCCTTTCATCCTCTAATGCATTCCAAGTATTTGTTCCATATAATGCTGTCGGCACAATGACACCTTCATAAGTCCTTCTCTTTGCAGTCATTTTCATATATCTATTTCTCATTACACTTTTCAACCCACCTAAAAATTTACTTGCTTCCTTCACTCTATGGATTACCTCTACATCCACTCGTCTACTCCTTGATACATGCCACCCCAGATACTTAAAACTCTCAACTTCTTCAAGCAACTCCCCATTCACTCCTACATTCAATCTGCCAACATTAACACTCCTTGTGCATCTCATGACTTTACTCTTACCAATATTCACTCTCAACTTCCTTCTTTCACACACCCTAACAAACTCACTCACCAAATGATTCAGTTCATTCTCAGTATCAGCCCACAGTACATTATCATCCACAAATAGTAACTGATTTAATTTCCTCAACTCTCCATACTCACCCACTAGTTCCAAAGCTCTGTCTATTACTCTCTCAATTACTTTCCTTACCACTCCATCCATATATACACATTAAACAGCCATGGTGACATTACACAACCTTGATGTAGCCCTATATTCACCTTAAACCAATCACTACCATTCCTGACTCTCACACATGCTCTACTATTCATGTAAAAACTCTTCAACGCTTCCAGCAAACTTCATCTTATGCCATACATTTGCAAAACACACCACATCCCCCTCTCTATCAACTCTGTCATATGCTTTCTCTCAGTCTATAAAAGCCCAAAAAGTGCCCCTGACTTTCTTCAAGAACATTTGACACAGGTGTCTTACTACAAACTCCTGATTTACACATCCTCTTCCTCTCCTGAACCCACACTGTTTTCCCAATCAATCTCTCAGTACCTTTCCTAATTCTCTCGATTAGCACTGTTACATATACCTTATCAACCACACTCACCAACTAAGTCCTCTAAAACTACTACTACTCATATACTTATCTCCTAGATAGTGTTGAATCTCAGGCAATCAGGCTCATCAGTGACCCTTCTCTTACTTTTAATCTGAATTCTCTTTCTCTCCACATTAAGGTATCATCCCTTTCTCTTTTTTATCATACTTTCTTCTTTCCCTATGTGAAGTGGAAATACACATGCATTCTCCAATCAACTGGGACCCTCCCTCTCCTGAAACATACATTCAACAACCTAACCATGCATTCTGCTAATGCCTCCCCACCTTTTGACAAGCATTCAACCTGACACCTATGTATCCCTGATCAACATGACACCCATATATCCCTGGTAACCAATCTATCCCTGGGATATATTTAGTACCTAGTAATAAAGATCAAGTCTCTTAGGAGGGATACCTTTGTTTTTTTTCTGGGAGGTTGTAAACTTTCTGGGCTATCTACATATACCGTATCAAGTGCATTGCTGGTCACTTTCACTTCTCCTTCACCCTGTTCAAGTCCTGATCAGGGCTTACAAAGGAAGGCATTAACTGGTCAATATGACATTTAGTTAATTTATCATCAAATGTGACATTGCAATACATATAGCCAAGGTTTTCTTTTATGATACCTAGTTTTCCTATGAGTGTGACACCGGGAAAGGCAAAAAAAAAAAAAAAAGACTGCCCTCATCAATAATGGCCCTGACACGAGAAAACATAAAGACAAAGCAAAAGAAATAGGTCATGGACAAGGCAGAGATGAGGTAATGATACATAAAGGAAATGGACACACTGAAAAAATAGTTAAAGTATTGAGGACCTAGAGATATGGAGGATAAGGCCCTGAGATGACGATAGATCTGCTTTTTGAAGGGAGATAGATTATATGAATTTGGAAAAACAGAAGGAGGAAGAGAGTTTCAGAGTCTGGAGGTAGATGGGAAGAAGCAGTCACTGTACCGGCCAGTCCAAGAGCTACAAATCTCCACACAGTACCTGTGAGATGAGGTCACTTGGTGAGTGTTATGCGTACTCGGCAGTGGGGGAGGGATGCAACTCGTCAACTCATCAGAACAGTGATGGAAGTAGTACCAATAAGAAAGAGAAAGGGATGATACCTAATAGCAAAGAGAAAGAGAATCCACATTAGTAGTAAGAGAAGGATCATTAATGAGTTTGACTGCCTAAGATTTAAGCCTATCAAGGAGATAAGACCTTTATAGATTATAAGTAACTGGACAGAGGAAAAGTAATGACAAACACGAAACAGAACCCCCAATTTTTTGGATGCAGATTTGGAAACTTGGAAAATGTGACTTTTCCAAGACAAGTTAGAAGCTATATGGTTTCCTAATATTTTGATAGAATTGAGAGAGTAAATTTCGTTAGTTTTAAAGACAATAGGTAAAGACATAGCCAGAAACTGCCTTGGAGGCATTAAATATAACTAAATTTTGGGTGTTCCACTCAGCTACCCTCTGCAATTGGAGATGAGAGTAGAAGAGTGATATGAGACTGATTTTGAGTAGCAGATGAAGGTTGTGGAGAAAAGGCAGTGGAAAAGTGAAGGGTAGAATTGTCGGCAATGGTGTGAAGAAGAGAGGAAGATGGGAATTGTAGAAGATTGTTGATGAGGAGAAGGAACAAAGTAGGTGAAAGAACATAGCCCTGTGGAACACCACTGTTAACAGGGAATGGGCTAGATGTTTCCCTGTCAAAAACTACAGATGTAAAACGGTGAGAAAGAAAACTGGAAATCAGGGAACACAGAGAAGGGGTAAAGCCATAGGCAGGGAGTTTGACCAACAGAGCCTAGTTTCTGACTCTGTCAAAAGTCTTAGAGATATCAAGGGCGATGACAAAGGATTCCCCAAGTTTCCTCAGGGAAGATGACCATATATGAGTAAGAAAGGACAGGAGGTCACCAGTGGTTCTTGCCTTGCAGAAGCCAAACAGGTGATTGGAGATAAGTGAGTTAGATTCAAGGCATTTCAATAAGTGAGCTTCGAGCAAAGTTTTGAAAACTTTAGCTATAGAAGAGCTTAGGGCAATAGATTGGTAGTTTGAAGGAATAGAGTGGTCATCCTTCTAAGGGACAGGTTGACTAGAGCATGCTTCCAAGATGAAGGATAGATACTATCAGGACCATATGCCTTAGTCGTTTTTAGCGAGCGAAGAACCTTATGAACTTTGCGTGAAGAAAGGATAAGGGAGGGCATAGGGTTAGAGAGAGGAAAAGATTGAGGGACAGGTGCTCTGGAATCATTTACGGAAGAGTTGGCAGAAAAATGAGACCCAAAGAGAGTGGCTTTGTCAGTGGGAGAGCAAGCTATAGAACCATCAGAACGAAGTTTTTGAAGAGGTTTTTGGTTAAGGACCAGAAACATATGTCAGTGAGAAAGGAGTTAAAGATATCAAGTTTCCTTCTTATAAAGGAATCCTTAAACCTTCAAATCTGAGCAGTACAGCAATTCCTAGCTACAATAAAAGCAGAGCGAGTTAAATCAGAAGGAGAGGTGTGGTATGACCTGGTTTGCCCGATTGCTGGCCTAAATAGCCATGAAGCAGGCATGGTCAAACCAAGTTTTAGGAGGATAAAAAAGTTTTTGTAGAGGAGGGGATGTACGCCTCCATTCCCAAGGTTATGATCTCTGCAACTTTTAGGGCTACCTGATCAGGGATGCGGGACCAAAAGCAGTGGTCATCCCATGAGCAGTCAAAAGACGGAAGTTACGCAAATATTCATGTTGGGTAGGCTCAAAGTGCCAAAAGGCAATGCTCAATAGGAGGGACTGATGGAGGGGGAGTAATAATGGAAGAGATTGAGATCACAGTGCGGTCAGATTTACCAAGAGGGGAAAGCACAGAATAAGAGTAGTTTGAAGGGTTAGAACTAAGAAATAAGTCAAGAGTATTGGCTGCATGTTCTTGTCAATCGGGAAGACAAGTAGGATGCTTGATAATTTGCTCCAGATATTGAGTCATAGAGAGAGCAAGGGCCTCACTTCCTCCCATATCAGTGTGAGAAGAATTAAACCACTCACAGTGGTGTACATTGAAGTCTCCACTATAGAGAACTTTGGCATGTTGGTGAGAAGATAGCAAGAACTCATGGCAAGAGGACAGATTTTCAAAGAAAGACACAAAGTCAATGGAGTTTGGAAAACAGTAGAAGAAGCAAAGGAATGTAGTGGTAGTGGATAGATAGAATTTCAGCCAGAGAACATCAGAGTCAGGAGATTCAAGGTCCTCCAGCCTTGCAATAGGAGTTTTAGAGAGAAGGAGGAGATTAGGGAGAGAAGTACCCAAGTGCTGTTCCACAGACAAAATATAAGACTTCAGACTACAAATGTTTGATAAGTGAAGAGTGAAAGAAGCAGCTCTATCAGAAGGTTCAAGGTTAAGGGCAGACCATTACTACCACCATGTATGATAACCCTCAAGCCAGTAGTGGAGTCAACAAGATCCCCAGAGATTCTTAGCACCCCTCTATGCTGGATACTGGGGGCCATAAGCTGTGGACCTTCCATAAATATACCAAATATGAGGAAAAAAGAGGACAAACAGAAACAGATATGGGGAGTGTTGTGACTTATTAAATGTGATGGAATAGCAAGAGATGTGTAACGAATATGCCAGAATATTCGGTGTAAATGTAGTCATAAGGAAAGAACCGTCCTGAAGGAAGACTCAACCCCCTTTTCAAGTGTGTTATATAATCATGCCAAGACAGGACTTGAAGATCAGCATGAAGCATTTATGATAGTTCTCAAACTGTTTCCACTCACAATTATTATTTTTGAGCTTGAAAATCAGGTAGCAGTAAGTCAAATTTATTTCTAATCTTTCTTCCCTATAACAATTATCGAGGAGCTTGACCTGTGCTTCATTCTTCCTTTAGGCCCCAAACTCCAGATTATAAGAAGATTTGGTCAATACAGTTACAGACATCTAACGTTCATGCTTTATTCTCAACGTCCTATTATTCTCCTACACACATAATCAATAAGTAAATAAACCAAACACAGAACAATAAACAGAACTTTCTCTAATCTTTTATAATGTTTTTCAGAACTGGTTCCAAGAGCAATAATGTTATCTGCCATAACACTAGTAACTTCAGAGCTTGGTAAGGCTTGGTGTACTATATTTTGATACTCTTCATGGGCACTACCAACCCCAAACAGCAGTGTTTTATTTCTAAACAGCCCTCTACGTGTAAAAAAAAAGTAGTTGTGAGAGTTGAGGTATAATTATTTATCATTGTTTCTTATTACTTATTCTGATTGCTTTCTTATATGTATTTATTTCCTATTAAATAGAGAGTAATTCTCTTATTTTGGTATTCTTGTACTTATACTTGATTCGTCTATTGTTGATGCCTGGACGAGTGGCTTGTTTTGTTTATATCAGCTTCGAGAATAAAACCTAGTTTTATAATCTATTTTATTTGACCCTAGCGTAAAATTAATAGATTTAGGATCCGATATTTTTGGCGACAAGCTGTCTGGATTGAATCTCAATGCTTTGAAGCTGTTTTTGACTGATTATGACGCCGATTTTCAAGTTGTAAGTGGGATATCTAAAGCCTATGCCAGGCTATCGGTAGGTGTGAAACCAGCAAATTTCTGATAGGCTATCTTATGCTGCCTATTGCTCCTTTTACTCTAGTAGGCTACGTGGATTGAGTTAATGAAGATTGGCTTTTGTTGTTTTTGAAAAATACTTCATCTGTTACCTAGGCTAGGCTAACCATGGCTATCACAAATGAAAAAAATTGAGCCTTTTAATCCCAAACTAATGAACTTTGATGTGTGGATGTCCATGCTTGAGGCACAT
Source organism: Halocaridina rubra (assembly GCA_037179515.1). Classification (NCBI taxonomy): domain Eukaryota; kingdom Metazoa; phylum Arthropoda; class Malacostraca; order Decapoda; family Atyidae; genus Halocaridina; species Halocaridina rubra. The sequence goes on along the minus strand of JAXCGZ010022749.1, from coordinate 37,486 downwards.
TTTGCCCAGAGTGGTATAACTGAAAATGCTAAAAAAAAAAAAAAAAAAATCACTTGCTTGTTTCACCAGGAAGTGAAGTATATAGCACTCTAGAGAGTCTGTGTGCCCCAGATATGCCTCATCTTAAGAATTTTTCTGATTTAGTAGAGATATTGGAAAGTCATTTTATTGTCAAGCCTTCTTATCACAGAAGCTTAATTTGATTTCAGCAAAGAAAAAAAAAACTGGTGAAAATCTGCGTAATCTGTATGCTGATCTCAAAGCACTTGCCAAAAACTGTAATTTGGGCAATCAGTTTGATGCTAGGGTTCGCAATCAATTGTTCATGGCTATTGAATAAAAGCAAATTTAAATATTTTATATTGGGTGGTAGATTTATTCTTAGAACTGATCACAAACCATTACTTGGATTGTTTGGTAGAGCCAAGCAGATTCCTGTAAATGCAAACGCTAGTATGCAGTGATGGGCTTTGCTTTTGTCACAGTACGATTATGACTTAAAGTTTAAAGCAGGGAAAGATTATGTTGTCGCGGATGCACTCAGTCGATTGCCATTACTGGATTCTAATTTGGATTCTAGTACTCCAAATGAATATGTTCATGTTATAGAAGCTTTGAGTAATCAAGACATTTCTTTTGCAAATGCTAAGGTTTTGACTAGAAGTGACCCAGTTTTAAGTAAGGTTTTACATTGTGTGAAATTGGGTTGGATTAATGACCCAATATTGTCTGATTACTCTGTTGTCAAATCAGATTTAAGCATTTGTGATGGTGTTCTTTTGTATCAGAACCGTGTAATTATACCTGCTGATATGCGCAGAGCTATACTAGAATAGCTGCATGTAGGTCATAACGGTATCGATGCAATGAAAGCAGAAGCAAGTAATTGGATTTGGTGGCCCAAATTGGACCAGGACATTTCAGAAATAACTTAATCTTGTAAGATTTGCTTTAAAAAATTCCAGACTCCACAGTCAGTGGCATTATCCTGGCCAGAAACTGGGACACCTTGGTGTAGGCTACATATAGACTACACTGGTCCAATTGGTGACTCTTATTTTTTATTAATTGTAGATTCCCACACATGAAATTTTGTGAATGTTCATGTTACTAGATCTACCACATCAGCAGTAACTATTGCTAAGCTAAGGCAGAGTTTTTGTAATTTTGGATTGCCAGTAATAATTGTTTCTGACAATGACCCTTATTCGGTGTCTGAGGAGATGGAGTTTTTCCTGAGGAATAATGGCAATAAACACTTTACACCTGCTCCTTATAACCCTTCTTCTAATGGCTTAGCCGAAAGGGCAGTAAAAACTTTCAAAGAGGGTCTTAGTAAATTTACTGATGGGGATATCAATACCAGAGTATGTAGGTTTTTGTATAATCATAGAAGAGCTGTACATTCCTCCACTGGGAAGGCTCAAGCTGATATGATGTTTAACTGTAACTTTCTGGGAACTGTAGAAAAAATTAATCCTCAAGAAAAAAGGGAGAAGGCACTGCAGAAAGAATGTAAATTTGAAAAATCAGAATATAATGTAGATGATGCAGTTTTTTTAAAAATTATGTTCAAGGTGAGCCTTGGTTAGAAGGTAGAATCTCAGAAGTACTTGGTGTTTGTAACTACAAAGTAAAACTTAAAAATTTTGGCAATATAGATTGGAAAAGACATTCAGACCAACTTATGCCTAGATACTCCTAGTGTAGAAGAATGCATTTTTCCCAGTAATAATCAGAATTATGGTGGTACTTGTAAGCCAATTTTGCCTTCTATTCCAACTAGTCTTACATCAATATCTGATGTGATTAATGAACTAGAGAGCAATGTCATAAATCCCAATAGCATAGTTGAGAGTTCTGATAACTCCATACCTGCTCTCATGACAATGCCAGAACGAGTACCCCATCATAGGTCTGGTAGAACTATAAAACCGCCAGAGCGGTTAGATTTGTAAAGTAGGTATATATTTAAGTTAACTAGTATTATAATTATAACCACTTGAAAATATATTGAAAATAGAAGTTGATTTTTTTTTTCTATGGGAAAAGGAAATGTGAGAGTTGAGGTATAATTATTATTTATTATGATTGCTTTCTTATTTGTATTCATTTCCTATTAAACAGAGTTTAATTCTCTTGTTTTGATATTCTTGTACTTATACTTGATTCGTCTATTGTTGATGGCCGGATGAGTGGCTTGTTTTGTTTATATCAGCTTCAAGAATAAAGCCTAGTTTTATCGAGTATTTTATTTGACCCTAGCATAAAATTAATAGACTTAGGACCCAATAGTAGTCAAATGTCTACTATTCACATCCAGTTCAATTGAGTGAAAACCGCATTTGAGATATAATTTCGAAAATACTCTGGCTCCATTCATATCTGTGAGAATCTCATCTATTTTTGGTATTGGATACCTTGTTCTTAGAATGACTTCATTTGCGCTACGTATGGCATCATTATCTCAACTCATTTGCATTACCAGGTTTTGGTACAAATACAGGTGCAGTAACCCAAGTAGCTGGACCTTGTATAATTTCTATTTTGTTCTGACTTAATAAATCATTAATTGTTTATCTACTGATTTTCTCAAATTGACAAATGTTCTACGAATAGGTCGCACAACTGGTTTTACATATGGGTCAACATGTCTTCTTAGCTGAATATCTTTCAATTTACCCAGACCGGAAAAACTAGCTTCATACTTCTTGACAGGATTTGTATATCTATTCTGAAAGCTTACACTGTCAACATACGCTACTTCTTCACCAAGTTTCAACATATTCAATGAAATAGAAGTTTCTTTGCCTAATAAATTAGCATCAATAATATGGTCATCTTCAACTATGAAAAACTATACTTCAAACATTCTTTCTCTGAAGGTGATTTCGTTATTCTCAAAATCGTTGTTTTCTCTTTTAGAGGTACACTGGTGCTATTAGCATACAATATTTTATTGCATTTCATCAAATTCACCAAGTATTTAATTTTTTCATAAGAATATAAGGTAACAATATTACAAGAAGCTTCAGAATCAATTAGAAATTTTACAGGAACATTATTCACATAAAGATCATACAACTGTAATGAACTTCCTTGATTATTTCTTACAATAATCAGATACTAATCCTCATACCTTTCATGATCATCTGTAACTTCATTAAATGCAATGTATACTTATGTATCTATCTTATTAGCATTATTAACATACTTCTTGAATCTGACACTGGCACTCATAAGCTTACCTGCCTGCTTAGGCTTTGGCTAACAGTTACTTTGTCTCAGTCCATTATTACTCTTAAGCCTATTAAAATATACTCTGGACTTGCTCTACTGTCTTACAGAGTACTTCTAGAATTATTATAACTTTTACAGTGGCACATTTTGGTAAAATGCCCTACATTACCACAATGGTGGCACATCTTATTCATAGTTACCACACAATTTTTGCTCACGTGACCTTGCTTCCCACATTGCCAACAAATTTCACTTTTAAAATCAGGCTTCATCCTACCACCATTTTCTCTATCTCTTTGAATACAAGATTTAAGCTCAGACTTACCTCCAGAACAAGGGTAGTTTTCAATTTTATTGATGCTGTAACACTCATTTGGCCTAACTTCATATTTTCAGTCTGCTTAGTCTGTGGTTCATCCGACTCATAGGACCCAATACTATCCATGAGATATTCTAAGATTAAGTTCTTTTCTCTTAAAAACTGGATCCTAATCTTATTTGACGTACATTTTACTATAATTTGATCCATGAAATGAGCATTTAATTCCTCTGAGCTGTACTCTCAGGGCCTAATCAAATTCTTTAGCCTAGCTGCTACATAAGCATCCATGAGCTCGTACTGACCCTGATATGCTTGCCTAAGCATATACATTTCTTTGGGGTGAAATAATTCTCCAATGCCTTCAACGCAGCAGCAAAAATATCCTCTCATATGGCTTGTGCACAAAAAAAGTTATAAACACCCATACCTACTTGGTGCAACAACATAGCCTTCTTCTGGGTGTCATCTGTTATTCTACTCCCTATAGAAAAGTAAAGGAATGATTCCTTCCAGTCTGCTGGCCCAATTAGTTGTCTCATCCAATGAAAACATAGGAAGGTTATTTCACAATATTTGCCACTAGGAAATTTGCTTGGTTTCTAAAATAAAATTCTTGGGATCCAAGCCTCGTCGTCAAAGTTTTGTTCGTCCATTTGGCCCCGAACTCCAGATTAATAAGCAGATGTGGGTTGATACAATTAATCACGTCAAATCTGCATGTTTTATTCTCGACGCCCTGTTACAGTCTCCAATGTATATAATATGGACATACACCAAACACAAAACAACAAACAATATGAAAACAAAAGAGAGTCAACATAACTTCATTAATACAGTACAACCTTCTAATCAAATATGAAACTATGTTCAGTGGTTCAATAACAGGAATTTCTATAATTTCTATAAAGGAATTTACTTTTGTGACAAATAATGATAGAAGGAGCAGCTTGTCTACAATTCATATTATGCTTAAAAGTTTGTACAAAGCATTATGCCTTATCAATTGTATTAGGGTGATATAGCGTTGACCTTGTATGAGTAATTCCATTAGCTTTTAAAAATTATTGGAATAAATCAGAACAAAATTGAGGTCCATTATCTGTTACAGTTCTTTCAGGAAGTCTGTGGTGTAGCAATAATTGGCCTCAGTGCTTTTGTTGTAGCAGTGAAGATGTTGCTACATTGGCAGTACTTCTGGCCATTTACTAAACACATCTACATTAATTACATATGACTGACCCAAAAGAGGTCCTGAAAAATTTATGCGCAATCTATGCCATGCATGTCTTGGATATTTCCATGGGTGCGTATGAGTTGGTGTTGGATTTTTCTGAAATGCCGCACATGTGTTTCAGTGCTTTACATAAGCCTCAATTTGAACATCAATATTTGCCCACCATACAAACGTTCTGGCTATGGTCTTAGACCTAGCTATACCTAGATGGTCTGCATGCAATTCTTTTAGGAGAGCTTCCTAAGAGCTTTTGTGAGAATTATTCTCGTTCTCCTAAGTAGATATACATTTTCTATAAATAGTTCTGACCATACCTTTTAGAAAGGTTTACAGTCTTTCTCACACTAAAGTTCTTCGCAACCCATGACTGACCCCTGCATGATGCGTAAGAATAAAGGGTCTCGCTTTGTGGTTTGTGCTATAATCTAGTCTGTAATAAGTAAGTTTTAAATATCTACAAGGAGTATTCCTGCATCTTGAGTGTCTGGTGCCATGTTTATTGGCATATGAGGTATATCGTCTGCATTACCCATTTTGGTTGTGGATGAATACCCTAGGTCATATATATAAACAGCTGAAGCAATTGCTCATCTTTGCAATCTGGCAGCTACTAGAGTAGTAAGGGTTGATAATCAGTAACCAAAGTAATTTTGGTTTCCCATACATATACACATATAGGTGAAATCTAGTTACCACATGTACTAGTGCTGAAGCTTCCTTCTGTATTTGTGAGTTGTTGTTTTTTTTTAGCTTTACTGACCCCACCTGCGGGCCAAAAAGGGAAGGGAAGGTCACCCTCAAGGGAGAATATCATCATCAGTCATCAGCTTTACCGAGAGAGTGTGAAGCAAATGAAATTGGTTGCTCAGACATGTCTGGAATAGCATGCACTAATACTGCATCTATTCCATATGATGCAGTATTGCAAGTTAATTCTACTGGTAAACTAAGAAAGATGATGTGTAAGGACTCTAATATAGGCCGCTTAAACACCAAAAAGGCATGTTGCATACCACGTGGCACGCCAGTTGAAATGAACTTTCGAAAATATATAAAACCTTTTACACAGAAGTGGAGTGACACATTCCATGTGCCACGTGTGACTTGCATGTCACTATCACAGTGGCATGCAAGTCGCACATGGGACGTGTCATGCCACTTCAGTGTGAAAAGTTTCATATATTTCAGGATGTTCTTTTTCAACTGATGTGCCACGTGGCATATCACGTGCGATGTTCCACTTTGGTGTGAAAGCAGCCTAAAAAAGTTATCACGTGCAATGTGCCAGTTTGGTGTGAAAGCGGCCTAAAAGAAGTTACTTCTTCCATTTTTTCATGAATTGCTTCCTCATATTCAGAAGTTATATTAAATTGCATGTTCTTCTTAAGCAGGCTATACAGTATGTGAGCTACTGTAGCTAAGATAATAATGAACCAAGCATAAAATGTTACTAGTCACATGCATGACTTAAGTTCTTCCACATTTTTGGGTACCTTAGCATTTTCTATTGTTGCTATCTTCCCAGTGGTCTTTTGAATGCTACTTCCATCTACTTTGAAGCCTAAATATTCGGCTGAGGGAATTACAAATTCACATCTGTCTTTGTGTATCCTGAGACCTTTGGTATGCAAGATCTGCGATGCTACTGTTAGTCTACTAAGATGTTCGGCTTCATCTTTACCAGCTATTAAGATGTCATCGGCAAAGCAAAAGAACTCTGTGAACCTGTAACTAGTTTGTCCATGATTTGTTTCCAAAGAGCAGGGCTGCTTGCTACCCCATATGGAAGTATTTTAGGATGGTATAGACCCAAATTTGTGCTCAAAATATAAATCTCCTAATGCCTTTCATCAATCTATAACTGCTGGAAAGCATGCTATAGGTCTATTTTGGAAAATATTTTAAAATTTCCCATAGCTGCAAACATTTCATCAGGCTTTGAAAGAGGGTGATGGACAATTTGAAGTTGTGAATTTATCATTACTTTATAATCACCACAAAGTCGGATGATCCCATCGCTCTTCACTAGAGATGCTATGGATATTCCTCGGTCTGAGTACATTACCTTTTCTAAGTGCTGGTTACAGAAAACTGAAATTGACTATGGGGACAGAATTTTGGAATAGCATTAAGATTAAGGAATATTGAAGCTGTTACACCCTTTACTGTGCCCAAGACTTTTCCAAATACATCTTAACACTCATCTGATAGGCTTCCTAGCCTATACTTTGTCCCGACCCTTTTTTTTTTTTATTTAGAATAAGTGTCCAACTTTATGATTAAGAAACCGTTTTTCCAGTCAAGCCTGAACAGGTTCCAATGTTGGCCCTCTACTACATCTATTGTTAAGTTTTTGTACTCCTGATTATTGTAATACACATCACCTCTGCTGTCCCATTTAGAGTTATTTTCTGTTTATTGTAATCGACCAAAATTTTATCATATGTTTTTGGTTCCAGACCTGGCATTGTGTTGGCATTTTCTTCTGATACCAAAGTAACATCAGCACCAGTGTCCAAATGTAAATAGACAGTTTTACCAATGATGGCTACCTATACCATTATTACCTGTTGGACACTGCTAGTAGAACTTACATTAAGAGCAAAGTCAATATCTATTGTGTTGCTGGTAGGTATCATATATAGAATGTTGCTCAGGCGATTCTGGAGTACTGTTGTAGATAACTTTCTTGGTTTTGCAATATTTAGAAAAAAATTAAGTTTTCATTGTTTCATAAGATATGGTACCTTTCCTAACCTAATGTTTGGCATCAGGTTTTTCTACCTTAACAGAAGCAGGTTTATATATTTTCTTTGGCTTATTTGCCTGAACCAATAACTCGCCAGTTTTAAGCTTGCGTCAAATTCAGGTTCATTAGTTTGCATATCCCATACTTCCTTATACCTAGAAATATCTAGAAGTTTATCCAAAATTATATCCTTCTCTTGAAGTACCCTTCTCCTAAGTACTGAGGAATGACCCCTATCAATCACCTGTATCCTCCAGGTCGCTAAAGTTGCAGTTTAATGCTAATTTCCTAAACCAGGTAACAAAATCATTATTGCTCTCTCTTTCTCATTGTATAATCTGCCAGAATAATGAGCGCTAATATTGCTTCAGGGGCAAAGTGATTCTTTAAGGCTTTCATAGCTATATCATATGTATCATAGTCCTTATATCCGGGCAAAGATTTAAAGTTATCAGATTTCTGGCAACAACGGGGTTTTCCTTCGGGTGTCTTTGGAAATGGCAGTAGCTTCAATGTATATCAAATTCTTCCACCCAGTCCTTGCACCTGTTTGCCATTGTGGACGGACTTTCTGAGAAGAAAAAGAGTTCAGGTTGGATTTATGCCAATTGGAGAGGCGACTTGGATTTGACTTAGGGATGGTAGATGGTCAATATGCTCTGTGGCTGTTTTTTTTTTCCTCACAGGGTCCGCTCACTTCGTAGGTAAGAATGTTGAGCCACCCCGTCTCCATTGTTTGGTTTTATGATGTATGTATATTTAGGCTATTGGTAGGCTCTTACCTGTAATAGAGATAATTAATATATTCGTTTACTACACCACATCGCTGAAAATATCACTTAATTCCTTAGGGTTTCGCTTAATGGTAGAGACCAGAGACCAGAAAACAATATAGCGTGTATATATATAAAAGAGTAATTAGTTTTAAGGTGATTATTTTTATTATGTGCTTTAATACAAAATGGCTACCTACGAGAGAGAGTTAGGATGTGGTAAAAAAAACAAATAGAATGATAGGAAATTACATAAAGAAATACTACATCACATTCATTTCTAAATATAGACTAAGTCTTACAATATATGTACATAAATCAATATATATTTACAATTACTATTACTAAAGTAAAAATTATTTATCTACATCTTGTTAATTAGTCTATATAATATAAACGATAGCAGAATTTCCTGTGACGTCGTACAAACATACGTACCAATCAACCTATATCAGCATTTGTCTCTCTTTTCCATAGCATTCTGCATTCACTGGTGAACTATATAAGTGTTCATAAAGCTTATGCTGTTCGCTAGCAACAGTTAACTATGTTTCCAAACTCTTTACAAAATATTTTGAACAATTATGTTGTGAAAAACGTTTAAATAGTTTGGAGATGCTAAGAGCTATATACAGTACTCTCTTATTAGTGGAATTCTTCTTTTTCACTGTGCACTCAGTAAATCTACACTCAGTGATATGTTCGTATCTGAGAATTAAGTACAATTATTTCTTTACGAACGTTCTTTGCTTCACGAACTAATTTGGAGATTCATTTAAACTCATATCAGGGTGATACTTTATACTGCATATTAACTTTTTCTTTTCCAGAATATTAACTTATTTTACATTGCTTACCGAGTTTGAGATAATCGACCCGTAAAATACTTCATATATAAGTAAAACGATTTTAATAAAGGAGACATAAGGTATATTGCGTCAAACTTTTGGCATGCTTAAGTCCAATGACAGACAAGTGGTACGATGTAGGGCTGGAAAATATACTACATGTATGCTATTAAGAATTCAAAAGCGCATTGTAGGTGTCAGTTGAAGATTATAAACGAGTGGCAACTAAAAATGCTAAAATTCGACTATATAATAAAACATTTGACAGTTACTAATATATTTTGTTATAATTTGTTATCAATTCTTTAAAATCTGGCTTGTTTTCGGTATGATGGAAACAGGGTGTATCCAAGATAATTAACAAAACGCTGGAGAGACGAGTATTTTGAAATTGGTTTGAATAATTTCTAAATCAGGCGAATAGTTGTACATGACTCTTATTTCCCAGGTAAAGAAAAAAAATGTTAGATGGAATGGCACTCCAATAATAATAATAATAATAATAATAATAATAATAATAATAATAATAATAATAATAATAATAGTGTACATTAGCATAGTTATTGTTTATATTAATTACTGTATGTGTTTTGGTTTCTTTAATGCTTTTGTTTGGGTTTTGTGACAATGAGTTTCGGGCAGTATAATCTGCCGCTATGATTATTCGATAAAGTGGTAATTATTAGTGCCATGGTGAGGGGAATAGGGGAGTTGTGCTAAGGGGGTGGGGGGTGAGAGCATTTTCTTCGGGGAGAAATAAGAAACGAGTGAGTTATTGGGAGTCGCGTTGAATTCTGCCTGGTGAAGAAAGTAAGAGACGAGAACGATGTAGGTAACTTCAGGAAAACCTAAATGGTCTGCATGAATGGTCAGAAAAGTGGCTAATGAAATCCAATACTTCGAAATACGAAATGTAAAAGGTAATGAGAATAGGTACAAGTGTAGAGGGTGGATTGAAATACAGATTTGGACCCTTTACAAATTTATTAATATAAACCTTAACATAAGTTAAAACCTTGCAACCAAATGAATAAAACTATTAAAATTTTGGCAGCAGAAAATTTATATTTGTATAATTTATAAAAATGAAAATTTAACTTTACAATACTGTACAATAGAAAAAGGGAAAAGCTCCTTTATTTACATATAATTCTTAATACTTATCACTATGCAGGCACAATATCTTACTTATAATATATTTATTTACTCACCCTATTTAGGGTTTATCTAATTTTCAAGATTATAGTATTATTAATATTCCTTAGTTCTAAACATTACCCTATCTTCTTTACATATCGACCATGCTGCACGAAATCTTATTGAAGAATAAAATGGCGGGCTTACTCATCATAACATAAACAGCGAGCAGCCGTCGCGCGATACGTGGGCAATACCAGCGGAGGGACCGCGGAACCCTCCTGGAGCAGAGGGGTGGAAAATGAGAGATCTAGGAGTAAGTATACTGGTAGGAATGTCTCCAGAAATGCATATAAATATCATAGTAAGGACAGCATATGCTTTCTTAGCAAATGCAAAGGTAGGCTTCGAACACATGGACAAGGAAATGTTCAAAAATTTTTATGTAACCTATGTGAGGCCAAAGCTCGAATATTCAGCTCCCTTTTGAAATCCACACTTGAAAAAGCACGTAGTTAAACTGGAAAAAGTTCAGAGACATGCCACGAAACTAGTGCCATAAATACGTAATCTCTGTTATGAGGAAAGGCTGAGGGAATTAGACTTACCATCACTCAAAGCTAGAAGAATGAGGAGGGGATATGGTTACGGTTTTGAATTCCCTCATGGTTATGACAGAGTGGATAGGGATCGATATTTTTATATGGCTGGCACTAGAATTAGAGGTCGTAGTTTGAAGCTTCGCAAGAAAACTTATTTACAGGATGTAAGGAAGTACTTTTTTATTTTCTTAAGTGTAAGAGTAGTTGATAACTGGAATATGCAAAGCAAGGAGGTAGTTAATGCTAACTAAATCCGTACTGTTAAGGACAAGTATGATAAGTATCACTTAGTACAAAAATGGAACCGACCAGGAGACGGGGAGTTACGAGCATGGAGCTCCCTTCCGTAAGCGAAATTAGGTAAATACAATTAGGTTATTAGAGAGAGAGAGAGAGAGAGAGAGAGAGAGAGAGAGAGAGAGAGAGAGAGAGAGAGAGAGAGAGAGAGAGAGAGAGAGAGAGAGTAGGAACGTTCCTTAGGCGATATTTCCTCTTATTTCAATAGGCTCAGAGTGTGCACCATCTATTGTCAAACAGTTCAAACAGCACTAATGGGCAAACACATCCATTTTAATTGGTGTTTTTTCTTTAATCATAACTTTATACAATAACAATTTACAAAACACACGCCCGAGGGTAGAGGGACCTCGGAAAAAAAAAATAAATATATATATATATATATATATATATATATATATATATATATATATATATATATATATATATATATATATATATATATATGTGTGTGTGTGTGTGTGTGTGTGTGTGTGTGTGTGTGTGTGTGTGTTTGTGTGTGTGTGTGTGTGTGTGTGTGTGTGTAAGCGAAGGAAGAGAGATGGGAAAAAACCTGGCGAGTAAGGATGGTAACTGCATGATGATCCTGAAATATAATTATTGAGTGCATTTAAAATTCGCTAGTAACTCTTTCGAATTTTTCGGAGAGTATAAATACATGTACATGAAAATATAACGTCACATAGGTTACGCATCATGGGTATCAAGAGGCAGATAATAAGAGAGATGTAAGTGTACGACAGTTACAGTTCTGGTCCATTAATTCACCAAGATTAGATAATCATTATGTATGCAATGTTCACCGTCTTTTGAACCATTTTTCAATAGTGATCGATCGTGACTGAATAACTTAAAAATAGTAATAATTAAAGTAATATAAATAGATACACACAATTTGATGGTGCAAAGTAACAAATCAGTTTGTATGGTTTATAAATGTCAGTTAAAGAAAACGAGTTTTGATTCATGACAAACTACAAAAAAGCTTAAGATTCTTTTAATTTCTGCTGCTGCTACTGCATACCCAAAAGTGAGTATTCTTGTACTCTAGCCACTGTCATTACTTTACATTAGAAGTACTGAACCTCAAAAACCACTTGTCTGGTATCTCCTTTAGACTATTATGATGTTCCATGCTCCTTACCACTATTATCCTATTTTATTATTTTTTTTTATTTCACCTTCAAGCATATTACAAAATGCATTAACAACCGGTGACATATAAATTACACGAATAAGAAACAAAAAATACCCTAATGCTTATCCCTGTGGAACACCACTGCTAACATTCCTCTTGTCTAACACTACATGTCTTTCTTTCTGCTATAAGTTTAACTCCACTATACGAAGTAAACTATCCCCAGCAAATTATGTCCTTACTTGCATCTTTTATGATGAATCTTCAGTATAAGATTGTATCAAAGGTACTTTGAATATATTTATCTATATCTATATCTATCTATCTATCTATCTATCTATCTATATATATATATATATATATATATATATATATATATATATATATATATATATATATATATATATATATATATATATATATATATATATATATAAATGCACTCTACCCATTCCTCAGTTTTTTATAAGATGAGGCTTACTTTATCATAAATCACCAACAAGTTTGTTAATGTACACTTGCCTTCTCAGACGCCATGTTGTTTTGCAGGCAAAATTTGACAAGTCTGCAAGTGAATCAAATACTTTTTCTCAGGAACATTTCCAAAACACATAAACTTTTGCAAGTCTTTCAAAATGGCCTATATATGACAGATGTGTCTCTCCCCCTTTTTGAAGGTAAATGTGCACACTTTTTTCCAGGATTTTTTTTTTATCTTCCCATTTTGCAATAAGTTATCAAATACGTAAATGTGATAGATCCCGGTGCAGCACATTCTTTGCCTACAAAGAGAGGTACATTATCAGGTCTCCTGGCTTTATGAACATCTAATTTCATTAGTGCTTGCATAATTCTGTATTTGAATAGAAATTTACGACAATACTGGCTCCGTTTCCACCTCCATAAGGAAGAAAGAAAGGGGGAGCTCTTCATCTATTTCAGTGATATTTCTGTCTGTTCTTTACAACTTTATGATTTGTTGTTTCACATTAATTTCCATCTGACACAGCTGTGGAAGAGCTTAGAATATGCCATAGCTCTCCTTGCCATGTCTCTTTCATAATGCCTCTCAGCCTCTCGTAATATGGTCATAATTTTTTGCTCTAATCCTTTCCTTCTTTTATATCTAGTAGATATCTGTAATGATATCGCCCATCCTCCTGTAAACTTCATTTATAATATGGAATTCATTCTGAATACTAGTAGTGATGGCTTATCTCTTCCCTAATTTCATTGAGCACATTCTTGGAGTCTTGCCCCAAAAGATTATTTTCTAATATGTATAGGTAAAAACCTATTGGATCGAATTTTCCACGATTAATAATTATACCTAAATAATATAGTGCTGTCTTGCATGAATGGTGTCCAGCTGTATTTATAACTTCTACTGTACCCATAAGGATACCTCTTACCCGTCAAGTCTTTGATTCTTTGGGTGGTTATATTCTACAGACTTTTATCTGGACGTGCATTTAAGTAAGATGCAATAAACAAACTCACTCTTTTAATTACAATCTCTCTTATTTTGTCCATAACTATCCCTGAAATCAACTGAACTAATTTTCTATTAAAGCCTCATTCAGAGTCTCTATTATAGTCATATTACTTTTCACTATACATCCGAGAACAAAATGGAAATCTATCTTGGTTTACATTCAAATCCTGAATATCTCTTTCAAGTAGTTTGATATTCTCCTATACATGAATGTTCCAAACTATTTCGACCCATCTGGAAGTCAAGAAAATACTCATTTAACTCATGTTAGTGACCACCCAACTTTTTACCAATTATACAACAGTTCGGAATTCTTTTTTCCCGGCCTTTTTTTTTTCCTTAGTGATCATATTCCTTCTCTCGCCTATCACTCTATTTTCCTAATTGTTTATAATCTTTGCAAATGTAATTTTCTCCCTCTATCCTTCAACTTATTTTCGCAAACTCTTTCCATATGTTGTATCTTTGCACTATTTGGAATTTTCGTGTCATTCATTTTTGCACCTTTTCTAAGTTCTCAATTCTCATTTCTTAGTTTCTTCACAACGAAAAATCTCTCCGATAAATCTTTTTATTTTCTGAAAGCCAAAATGGGATGGTGTATTGAGCATTCTCATGTTTGTATCCTCATATCAGGATACAAACATAAACTTATCTTAGATTAAAAATCAACAAGACACCATGGCCTGGTAATATAAACAAAAAACTTAGAATTAGTCTTTAGTAAATGAAAATAAATTCATACATAAATACGCAACAGCGATAGACAGTGTCAGTTATTTTCTAGAAGCTGCAGCTTCCATCATCTCTGATATGTTGGTTACGTCGCCGTGATTGCATATGCTAGAAATTTCCACAGAAAAGTAGGTCTGGAATTCATAATAAGAAGAACTTGTACCACTACACCGTATGGATATTTAGAAAAATTTCACGCCAGTTCTGAACAAAATTGATAATGATCAGAAATGAGTAAGATCAGTTTTCATGAAGATAAAAAATGATCTTGATAAAAACTGGAGCCCTTATAATAAAATTTATTTATATTTTATTTTCAACTAATTTTTTTATTACTATGCATTTGCAAGAACAGAGCTTTAACAAAGGAAATTGGAACCCTTTTCCAAGTATCAATCCGAGAAGGTACTACCGGACCCCTGACCTATACTCATCACACACACACACACACACACCAGATTAAGGAAAACATTGAACAGTTCAGAAAAGAGTTCCAGGAGCTGAATATGGAAAATGATGCCATGAAAACTTCCTTTGCTGATGCACTAAAGGGGAATGTGGCAGTAAAAGAGGCTGTAAAGGTGGTGGCACTGGAAAACATACAAACAGTTGACTATAAAGAGACAGTAATCAAAAAAATGAAAGACGTTGTGATGGAAAGGGCAAACCCACTCATCAGACAGGCACTTGATAAGGAGAAGACAGTGGTAATCTCAGGCATAAGCGAATCCCAGGAGCCAACATGGCAGGGGAGACTTGAAGAAAATAAAGCTAGGGTTGTAGACCTGATAAGAAAGTTTGGAGTAGTATGTGGTCCTGAGGATATTGTAAACATACACCAACTAGGTAAATATTCGAGGGAAGGAAAGCCGAGACCAACAAAAGTAACCTTTGAGAGAGGGGAAACATGTAGAGAAATATTGTTGAGAAAAAAAAGTCTAAAAGACCTTCAAGAATTCAAAGAAGTGTTCATTAGACGATACAGAACACAGGAAGAGATGGGAAAGATCAAAAACTTGTTGCAAGAGGCAAGAAGGTTAAATGATGAAAGAAATGAAGAAGAGAAGAAAAATTTTCATTACAGAGTTCTTCCAGACAAAGGGGAGATAAAGAAGATAATGACAGAAGATTAGGGGATGGGGCCTCATTAAGATTGTTATACACAAATGCTGATGGATTAGCTGGTAAGGCAGTAGAATTAAAAGATAGGATTCACAACAGTAAGGCAGATATAGTAGCAATTACAGAGACTAAGTTGAGTGAGGACATAAACAGTGTCACAGTTTTTCCTAAGGGCTTTAGAATACTAAGGGTTGAAAGATCTGAGAGGACTGGTGGAGGGATAGCACTGCTCATAAGTGAAAGGATTCAAGTCGAAGAAATAAACTTGGCTATAGAAAGTGAGTTCAAAGAATTTCTTGTTGCTCGCATAAATACTGGGTCAAAGAGCATTATAATAACTGTTGTATACAACCCACCAAGGAACCAAAATAGGCTTGAAGTTTATGAGGAAAGTCATATAGGTACTATTGAAGTCATAAACTCAGTTGTTAACATGGCACGGGAGAAAAAATGTAGGATTTTGATTATGGGAGACTTTAATCATAAAGAGATAGATTGGATAAATCTTGACCCACACAGTGGTGAGGACTCATTCGGGGCAAGATTCCTAGATTGTGTACAAGGGAATTTCCTACACCAACATGTAATGGAACCAACAAGGGCCAGGGGTGGGGATGAGCCATCACTACTTGATCTAGTGTTCACAGATAATGTGTTGGATATTGAAAAAATTGAGTATAAACCACCAATTGGAAAGAGTGACCACTGTGTGTTGTTGATGGAGTATATCATTGAAGATATTCTTCCTGAGAGTAGAGGCACTGAGGACATGAGGAGGTACTATCCGAAAGGAGATTACATCAAAATGAATGAGCTTTTTGCAGTTATTGACTGGAGAACCTTATTTTACAACAAATCTGTACAAGAAATGTATGACATCTTTTGTGAGAAATATGGGAAGATAGTAGATTGCTGCATACCTGTCACCAAAGTAGGTGTAATTCATGCCAGAGAGAAATGGTTCGATAATGGGTGTAAAAGAGCTAAGGAGTGGAGAGACAAATGCTGGAAAAGGTATAGGAGGAGAAAAAACATAAATGCCTGGCAAGCCTACAAAAGAGCAAGAAATGACTACCTAAGTAAAAGGAGAGACGCAGAGAGAGACTATGAGAGGGACATCACCAGGAAGGCTAAAGAAAATCCCAAGCTTTTCCACAGCTTTATCAGAGGAAAACTGAATGTAAAAGAACAGGTTTTAAGGCTAAAGAGAGCGGATGGAAGCATCACTGTGACGGATGAAGAGATCTGCAAAGAATTGAACAAGGAGTTTCAGTCAGTATTTACAGTAGAAATTACCCCACCCCCTCAGATTGCAGTGATAGAAGCTCAAGGGCCGGTATTAGAGAACATCAACCTTACAGCCACAGAGGTATGCAAAGCACTGATGGATTTAGATGTTCATAAAGCTACAGGTCCTGATGACATATCCCCTCATGTGCTTAAAAAATGCGCAAACACAATATCAGTGGCACTAAGTATCATATTTAAGGAGTCACTGGAGTCGGGGGAGATTCCAAGATGCTGGAAACAAGCAAATGTCATACCTATCTTCAAAAAGGGAAGGAGGGATACGGCTCTGAACTATAGGCCAGTTTCATTGACCAGCATAGTTTGCAAAGTTATGGAGAAACTACTAAGGAAACATATCTCTCTTCACTTGGAATCCTTCAACTTTTTGTCAGTGAGGCAACATGGCTTCAGAGAAGGTAGATCAAGAGTAACAAACTTATTAGAATTTTATGATGAGGTAAGCCAAATCTTACAGGAAAGAGAGGGCTGGGCAGATTGCATATTCCTAGACTTCCAGAAAGCGTTTGACACTGTTCCACATGGGAGACTTATTAGGAAGCTGCAATCAATGGCTAGAATAGGTGGAAATGTTTTGGAATGGACAAAAACTTACTTAGAAGGAAGGGAACAGAGGGTTAGAGTAAGACACTCAGTGTCTGAATGGAGAAGAGTTAGTAGTGGAGTTCCACAGGGTTCAGTTTTAGGGCCACTTTTGTTCCTTGTATATGTAAATGACCTACCAGAGTCTGTAAATTCATTCATGAATATGTTTGCAGATGATGCAAAGATTGTGAAGAAAGTAAAAAACGAGAACAATGGTAGAGAACTTCAGGAGGATCTAAATAATCTGCACGAGTGGTCAGAAAAGTGGCTAATGAAATTCAATACTTCAAAATGTAAGGTAATGAGAATGGGTACAAGTGCAAGAAGGCCCAAGCTTGACTACTCGGTGGCTGGAATGCAACTTCAAGAGACAGAAAATGAGAGAGATCTAGGAGTAAACATACTGGCAGATTTGTCTCCAGAAATACATATAAATGGCATAGTAAGGGCAGCATATGCATTCTTATCAAATGTAAGGGTAGCCTTCAGGCTTACTTAGAAGGAAGGGAACAGAGGGTTAGAGTAAGACACTCAGTGTCTGAATGGAGAAGAGTTAGTAGTGGAGTTCCACAGGGTTCAGTTTTAGGGCCACTTTTGTTCCTTGTATATGTAAATGACCTACCAGCGTCTGTAAATTCATTCATGAATATGTTTGCAGATGATGCAAAGATTGTGAAAAAAGTAAAAAACGAGAACAATGGTAGAGAACTTCAGGAGGATCTAAATAATCTGCATGAGTGGTCAGAAAAGTGGCTAATGAAATTCAATACTTCAAAATGTAAGGTAATGAGAATGGGTACAAGTGCAAGAAGGCCCAAGCTTGACTACTCGGTGGCTGGAGTACAACTTCAAGAGACAGAAAATGAGAGAGATCTAGGAGTAAACATACTGGCAGATTTGTCTCCAGAAATACATATAAATGGCATAGTAAGGGCAGCATATGCATTCTTATCAAATGTAAGGGTAGCCTTCAGGCACATGGACAAGGAAATGTTCAAAAATATTTATGTAACCTATGTGAGGCCAAAACTCGAATATGCAGCCCCCTTTTGGAATCCGCACTTGAAAAAGCACATAGCTAACCTTGAAAAAGTTCAAAGACATGCCACGAAACTGGTGCCAGAAGTACGCAATCTCAGTTATGATGAGAGGCTGAGGGAATTAGACTTACCATCACTCGAAGCTAGAAGAGTGAGGGGGGATATGGTGACAGTCTTTAAATTCCTTCATGGTTATGATAGAGTGGATAGGGATCGATATTTTGATATGGCTGGCTCTAGAACTACAGGTCATAGTTTGAAGGTTCGTAAGAAAACTTCTTCGCAGGATGTAAGGAAATACTTTTTCAGTGTAAGAGTAGTTGATAATTGGAATTGGCTAAGCGAGGAGGTAGTTAATGCTATCTCAATGCATAGTTTTAAGGACAGGTATGATAAGTATCTCTAAGTCTAAAATGGAACCGATGAGGAGACGGGAAGATACGAGCTTTGGGCTCTTTCCCGTAAACACAATTAGGTAATCACAATTAGGTAATCACACACACACACACACACACACACACACACACACACACACACCTATATATATATATATATATATATATATATATATATATATATATATATATATATATATATATATATATATATATATTACATACATACATACATACATACATGCATGCATACATACATACATACATACATACATACATACATACATACATACATACATACATACATACATACATACATACATACATACATACATACATATATATATATATATATATATATATATATATATATATATATATATATATATATATATATATATATATATATATATATATATAAGTCAGACATTCATCGGAAATATATTCTGTCTCTTAGAGTCTGCTATTCGTTTCAAAACCTAAAGAAAAACATGACATCGTTTTAAATTGTGCATCGGAAATCGCTGTTACATCGCTTCCCAGCACATCTCTTATAGTAATGTGTGATTTTGGTAAAGCAAAACGGTAGCGATTCTCTGTTTCCTGATTTTCATATGCTTTTTTTTGGGGGGGGGGGTATGTGTCACCAGGATGAACAAAATATGAAAAAATCTCCTCATCGGGTCTGGGAACAAAGAAAACATAAAGTAAACAGAAACAGAGATGGAGTGTTGAGTCTTGTCAGACGTGAAAGGATAACAGGAGATGTGTAACAAATATCCAAGAATATTTGGTGTTGATGTAGGCATAGAAAATGAACCGTGACTGAAGGAAGAATTGAAATCGAACTTGTCATATCTGTCATTAAAACTACTTTCGCTTAGCGAATTCCACTCATCAACTATTCTAATTCTAAGAGTATTGGGGATCATGATTACTTTATGTGACAGTCAGTGCCCAATAATAAAATTATGATTACTCAATTACGTTCTCGACTATCAAGACACCTTTAATTAAGTGTTTATGGTTAATGGCTTAATTAAGTTATAAAGTTGCTCCAATTAATGACCACATGTTGTGTGCCAATAAAAATGTAATTAATTAGTTACATGTGAGCACTTGGAAAATATCACAGAAACTACATAATGTAGACGTGGGGATTTTTGTCCCAACTTTAATAAGCTGAGGGATGGGATCAATAATAAATGCCATTTTCGAATTTTACATTTATAAACACACACATACACACACAAACACTTAGACTCAAGTAACTCTCGAAATGAGTTATATTTTAAATTATGAAAGCAATTGAGCTATTGTTTCATCTTTTGCGAAGGTTGGGCTTAAAAAATATAGTATATCATTAATGACCCAATACGCAGAATGCTGCATTCACTAAATATATTGACTTTACAGGAATAAACCAAACTGCTGTACAGGTATATCTAATGATCCCCTTATAACAGGAGACCATATGAGTAATTTGTAATAATAAACTATGATTGTGTATGATGCTTAAATATTACTCTCTCTCTCTCTCTCTCTCTCTCTCTCTCTCTCTCTCTCTCTCTCTCTCTCTCTCTCTCTCTGGATGCAGAGTTTCATCATGATTTTGTATGGTACTAATGTATTATTGGAAATACTCGTGCTTATGAATTGATGAGGCACGGGATCTTTCCCAGCAGGTCTAATAGTAGATTTTCTTCAGAATCTTACATAGTAGTCACCGTGGCTCAAACGGTAGCGTACGCGACTCTGAGGCGTCAGGTCGAGGGTTCGCGCCCCGTCACGGTCTGAGGTTAGCAAGGGCATGCACTCAGGGTAAGGACTACATCTGTCAAAACAAGTCCTTCGCAAGAAGGCAACCGTCCTAGCCCTTGGTTGTAAAGGGAGTCCGTGACGTAAAGCCGGAACAACTTCAGAATCTTATATATAGCTAACACTCAAAATGTAATGAAAAATATAGTCAACCCCTTTTACACTGTGCATATATAAGAACAAAATAGGAGTCCACTGAGTTATCGCCAGTATACGAGTAAGAACACCTGGTCTTGAAAGCTCCGAAGAACCTGTCAGTGCATATTTCAGATAAATTTTGTCTGAGAGCAATTCAAAATACTACAGTAAGGGGATTATTTCCCATATTCTTTTTCCTTGAAAAAAATATATTTAAAAATAAAATGAAAAAAAAAACATTTTTTTTTATTATTCTCATGGTGAGTGATACATAAAACAACATGCTGGTGGACAAGAGCGAGCAGTTGAATAATATTTAAGTAAAATGTTCCTGTCTTCCGAATAGGTTGAAATAGTCTGGAATATTCATATGTAGGAGAATATTAAACACCTGGAAGACTTAATCGTGATCTAAATGCACACAAGGAGAGTATTCCAATCGTTTTCTTATATGCATTGAAAAATTGTATGACTGTAAAAAACGCCAAAAAAAATGAAGCCATATTGAAAAATATGGGCACAGTTGATTATAGGGAACCAGTTATGGACAAAATGAAAAATATTGTAAGAGAGTGAATCCCGTTCTTGTCTCACTAAAATAGATGGAAGTGGGATTAAGGATAAAGGATCTTCGAATATTATCAATCTTTAGCCAATTATTATTATTATTATTATTATTATTATTATTATTATTATTATTATTATTATTATTATTATTATTATTATTATTATTATTATTATTATTATCATTTTTATTCCTTTTTTTTTTTTTAGGGGAAGTTGCAGGACGGGCATTTTTGTCCTTACCGAAATAGAGTTAGTGACGAAACAGTCAGTCCATCGACGGAATAAGCACAACCAATGGCATTCTCAATGAGCTCTTCCTCTGAGGCGACCACACGACGAATGCCATTATCCTCTCGTCTTTATCCCCAACTGGTCCTGGCGATATGAGAACTGCATCAGGCACCGTGAAAGAGTTGAAGTTGGGACTTCCTAAGTGGAAATCATACGCTATATTTACAGATATATTAAAGCGGGTGAGATATTTGTACAACTCCGATATCTTTTATAGATCACATATAAAAAAAAAAAATTTCTGCAAATGAATCCAAGTTGACTCCCAACAATGAAGACCCTACGGTGTCCTTTATATCGCTCTCAGAACACAATAAGTATCCAACTCAATCCTTTAGACTGGACTTCAAAATACGCTATAGTATATAAGGAGGAAATATATTTTCCCTTTTACATTGGATTAACAAACCCACTTGCTATAGTGTATCTATATCCAAGAATTCCCTGTGGAATGTAATCTCTTATAAGGGATATACTTTATATTATGTCATGTATTTTATCATATATAATATAGGAGCTGTTGTAGATGATTAGGACAAAGAGAACAAAAATTTCCTACATAAAATTTTTCACATGGTTAAAATAGTTCCTCTAGCTAATTTGCCCATGATTCACGATTCACTAAAATCAATTGTGATATTTACACAGGAATTTAAGAGGGATGTTTTGTAAAAATCCATATCGCACATAAACAACTTTACTGACACTATCTTGATTTTTTACTGACATCTGCATATATAAAAAGACGTTAAGCAATATAGACGAAACTCAATAATTTTTTTTTTTTTGGGGGTAAATACATAAAATATATGTCAAATGCTCACTAATTGGCTTTATATAATGATCAAAATTGTTTGTAAATAAGAACAGTAGTATTTAACAATTAGAAAAGTTAGTGTATTAATGTGTATTTTTTTATTATTATTATTATAGCCATTTCATTCCATTTTTCAACTTCCGGTTATAACTTTATATGCTGAAATGGCCGTCTTTATATATATATATATATATATATATATATATATATATATATATATATATATATATATATATATATATATATATATATATATATATTTATATATATATATATATATATATATATATATATATATATATATATATATATATATATATATATATATATATATATATATATATATATATCTTTACATGAATTAATAATATGACAGTCATACGAAATAGTAATTTCTAAAATCGTGTATAACATTTCGATAATATTTGCTAGAAAGCTTGCTAACTTACAGAATAATATTACTCAATGCTGTTCATTAACGATAAGCATTACAGTTAATAAAAAATATGGACTAAGATTATAAATTCAGATTTTTGTACCTACTGAACGGTGTCACAATCTGCTCAGCCTAGAGTTCTGTCTCATTAAGTACGATTCATGTGTACAAAATCTGCAAATAAGAGTGAATTGAGGAAATGCAGTAACCTTTCCAATTTTGGAAAGGTGTCATGATTATTTCATACTTCAATATACTAGTAAACGATGCTGATTTTAAATGAGTTTCTCATTCACATAATATGTTAAGATAAACACGAGAAAACATGTGACTGATGAATGAGTGGCGTATTGAGGGCGTGTTTGAGTCATTTGAATTAAAAGAGATAATCTAACATATATTCTCATAAGTAAGTACTGTAACGGTATTAGTAACGCGTGTACGTATGTGTGCATATGAGAGATAGATACATAGATAGATAGATAGATTGATAGATAGATAGATAGATAGATAGATAGATAGAGAGAGAGAGAGAGAGAGAGAGAGAGAGAGAGAGAGAGAGAGAGAGAGAGAGAGAGAGAGAGAATTACCTAATTGTGATTACTTAATTGTGCTTACAGGAAAGAGCCCAAAGCACGTAACTTCCCGTCTCCCGATCGGTTCCATTTTGTACTTAGTGATACTTATCATGCTCGACCTTAAAGCTATGGATTGAGTTAGCATTAACTACCTCCTCACTTAGCCAGTTCCAATTATCAACTACTCTTACACTAAAAAAGTACTTCCTTACATCCTGCAAAGAAGTTATGTTACGAAGCTTTACACTATGACCTCTAGTTCTAGTGCCAGCCATATCAAAATATCGATCCTTATCCACTTTGTCATAACCATGAAGGACTTTTAAAGACTGTCACCATATCCCCCTCAATCTTCTAGCTTCGAGTGATAGTAAGTCTAATTCCCTCAGCCTCTCATCATAACTGAGATTGCGTATTTATGGCACCAGTTCGTGGCATGTCTTTGAACTTTTTCCAGCTTAACTAAGTGCTTTTTCAAGTGCGGACTCCAAAAGGGGGCTACGTATTCAAGTTTTGGCCTCACATAGGTAAAATAAATATTTCTAAACATTTCCTTGTTCATGTGCCCGAAGGCTACCCTTACATTTGCTAAGAGAGCATATGCTCCCCTTACTGTGCCATTCATTTGAATATCTGGAGACAAATCTGCCAGCATGTTTACTCCTCGATCTCTCTCAATCTCTGTCTCCTGAAGTTGTACTCCTGCCACCGAATAGTCAAGCTTGGGCCTTCTTGCGCTTGTACCTATTCTCATTACCTTACATTTTGAAGTACTGAATTTCATTAGCCACTTTTCTGACCACTCATGCAGACTATTTAGATCTTCCTGACATTCATTACCATTGCTCTCGTTTCTTACTTTCTTCACACACACACACACACACACACACACACACACACACACACACACACACACACACAGAGAGAGAGAGAGAGAGAGAGAGAGAGAGAGAGAGAGAGAGAGAGAGAGAGAGAGAGAGAGAGAGAGAGAGAGAGAGAGAGAGAGAGAGAGAATTCTATTATTAGTTCTCTCACCTCCACAAGCTGTAAAATTTTCTCATATAATCTAAAAATTCAAAGAAAAAATACATACAAGAAAAAAAAAAGGGGGGGGGAAGTCGTACGATCTCAGTAAAAGCTTTGATAAGTGTTTTGGACCACTCACAGTAACAATGGGATCTGCAGTTTTTCATTTACTTTTTTTTTTCTTATTTCCCTCAAATTTCTACAGTAGCAAAGTAGTCGGCCCTTTTTTTTCTTGGAGTCTATTTACTAGTTGTGTAGCTCTTCTATATGTTCATCTCTGTCTGGTTCCCTCAGATTTAGTCATTGGTCGAGAAGATTTACGATACACTCTGAAGACCACAGTACTATGTATAGCACTTGGTTCATCTTATCGAATGGGAGAGGTGGTGTTTAGCCTAAGGCCCGATTTCTTAAACAGTGTAAACCTAGGATACCATATTATTAGTTAGCTAAACACACACAAATGGATTTCATAAACGCATCTGACGCGGTTCTGTGTATGGTCAGGATTCCCCTATGGGGGGATCCTAGCCATACACAGAACCGCGTCAGATGCGTTTATGAAATCCATTTGTGTGTCTAGCTAACTAACAATATGGTTTCCTAGGGTTACACTGTTTAAAAATCTGGCCATGGGGGGATCCAAGCCATACACAGAACCGCGTCAGATGCGTTTATGAAATCCATTTGTGTGTGTCTAGCTAACTAACACTATGGTCTCCTAGGCTTACACTGTTTAAGAAATTGGGCCAAAGTGTTTCCACAATGATGTGATTCTTTTTTATGATTTGTTATATGTACAATCATACATCTAGAATTAAAAACATACTTAATTGATATTAATAACGATACAAAGTTTCCATCTCCATAAGCAGTTTCTACAGGAATATAATTAAGGTGAAGCTATGGAGGATTAGATTAGGAATGTAACACTGCAGAAAGCGCACTTAACGACAGTGAGGTGCACTTTCCCGACTGAGACCCAAAAGAAACTGGTACTGGTATGTAACACAGAACGGATATGCTGTCACTGCTATTTCCCTCATGAACACGGATATATTGTCAAATCTGTTGTGGCTTAAAATCTTGGTCAAAGACAAAAATGTCTCATTTGTTCTCATAGGATGTATTCATATGACTACTGTAGATGCTTATATAGTAGGGATATGAATTAAATGCGAAAACAAGCCACGAATGAGGTTGGGAAGGAGGAGGAAAGTAACTGGAAATATATCAGTAGAGATAATTCTCCTGATCTAGTAGATAGTTGAGAATATTCCCTCTAATTTTATACTTTCGGTGGTACAGAGGGTAATACCTTATGCACATTGTTGACTGCAAATTGTAATTAGGATTTGAATCTCTCTCTCTCTCTCTCTCTCTCTCTCTCTCTCTCTCTCTCTCTCTCTCTCTCTCTCTCTCTCTCTATATATATATATATATATATATATATATATATATATATATATATATATATATATATATATATATATATATATATATATACATATACATACACCAACCTATAAAAAAAACTTGCATTAGATATATATATATATATATATATATATATATATATATATATATATATATATATATATATATATATATATATATATATATATATATATATATATATATATATATATACACACCAACCTATAAAAAACATGCTTTATATATATATATATATATATATATATATATATATATATATATATATATATAAATATATTTATATATATATATATATATATATATATATATATATATATATATATATATATATATATATATATATATATATATATATATATATATATATATATATATATATATATATATATATATATATATATATATATATATATATATATATATATATATATATATATATATATATATATATATATATATATATATATATATATATATATATATATATATATATATATATATATATATATATATATATATATATATATATATATATATATATATATATAATATATATATATATATATATATATATATATATATATATATATATATATATATATATATATATATGTATATATATATATATATATATATATATATATATATATATATATATATATATATATATATATATATATATGTATATATATATATATATATATATATATATATATATATATATATATATATATATATATAACAAGTTTTTGTCTCACGTCTGGATTCAAATCCATAACATAGTTTACAATCAATCAATACGCATAAGGCGCTACCCTCTGTAACACCGAAAGTATATATAAGTGGGAAGCTTCTCCGCCACCCTTTAGATAGGAAAATGAACACATTCTACTGATATGTCTGGTTATTTTACTCCTTCCAAACCTCACTCGTGGCTTGTTTTGGCATTTAATTCAAATCCCTACAATATAAGAATCTACAAGAGGCATAAAGAAAAAACTTTCATATATAAAAACGTGAAGCATTTTTGTCCCTGGTCAGGATTATAAGCCACAACATATTTGACTATAAATCAGTGTGCATATGGTGCTACCATCACTACCACCGAAGGCATAATAGCCATGACAGAATAGCAGTTTTGTTACATACCAGTACTAGTTAATTCTGGGATTAACTGGAAAAGCCTACCTCACTGTCGTTGGGTGCCATTTCTCCACTTATACTTACCTAACTAACCCAACCAAACTTAATATACACATACGAAGGTATATATATATATATATATATATATATATATATATATATATATATATATATATATATATATATATATATAT
>JAXCGZ010022749.1:0-5000 GCA_037179515.1 Halocaridina rubra | reverse complement strand
TAAAAACAAACAGCTGAATGACAACCTAAAGGAATTAGATGTTAGTTCACTGCTCTCTTCTGAGAGAGACGAGATTGCTGCTTGGAATGTCCAGATTAAGGAAAACATTGAACAGTTCAGAAAAGAGTTCCAGGAGCTGAATATGGAAAATGATGCCATGAAAACTTCCTTTGCTGATGCACTAAAGGGGAATGTGGCAGTAAAGGAGGCTGTAAAGGTGGTGGCACTGGAAAACATACAAACAGTTGACTATAAAGAGACAGTAATCGAAAAAATGAAAGACGTTGTGATGGAAAGGGCAAACCCACTCATCAGACAGGCACTTGATAAGGAGAAGACAGTGGTAATCTCAGGCATAAGCGAGTCCCAGGAGCCAACATGGCAGGGGACACTTGAAGAAAATAAAGCTAGGGTTGTAGACCTGATAAGAAAGCTTGGAGTAGTATGTGGTCCTGAGGATATTGTAAACATACACCAACTAGGTAAATATTCGAGGGAAGGAAAGCCGAGACCAACAAAAGTAACCTTTGAGAGAGGGGAAACATGTAGGGAAATATTGTTGAGAAAAAAAAGTCTAAAAGACCTTCAAGAATTCAAAGAAGTGTTCATTAGACAATACAGAACACAGGAAGAGATGGGAAAGATCAAAAACTTGTTGCAAGAGGCAAGAAGGTTAAATGATGAAAGAAATGAAGAAGAGAAGAAAAATTTTCATTACAGAGTTCTTCCAGACAAAGGGGAGATAAAAAAGATAATGACAGAAGATCAGGGGATGGGGCCTCGTTAAGATTGTTATACACAAATGCTGATGGATTAGCTGGTAAGGCAGTAGAATTAAAAGATAGGATTCACAACAGTAAGGCAGATATAGTAGCAATTACAGAGACTAAGTTGAGTGAGGACATAAACAGTGTCACAGTTTTTCCTAAGGGTTTCAGAATACTAAGGGTTGAAAGATCTGAGAGGACTGGTGGAGGGATAGCACTGCTCATAAGTGAAAGGATTCAAGTCGAAGAAATAAACTTGGCTATAGAAAGTGAGTTCAAGGAATTTCTTGTTGCTCGCATAAATACTGGGTCAGAGAGCATTATAATAACTGTTGTATACAACCCACCAAGGAACCAAAATAGGCTTGAAGTTTATGAGGAAAGTCATATAGGTACTATTGAAGTCATAAACTCAGTTGTTAACATGGCACGGGGAAAAAAATGTAGGATTTTGATTATGGGAGACTTTAATCATAAAGAGATAGATTGGATAAATCTTGACCCACACAGTGGCGAGGACTCATTCGGGGCAAGATTCCTAGATTGTGTACATGGGAATTTCCTACACCAACATGTAATGGAACCAACAAGGGCCAGGGGTGTGGATGAGCCATCACTACTTGATCTAGTGTTCACAGATAATGTGTTGGATATTGAAAATATTGAGTATGAACCACCAATTGGAAAGAGTGACCACTGTGTGTTATTGATGGAGTATATCATTGAAGATATTCTTCCTGAGAGTAGAGGCACTGAGGACATGAGGAGGAACTATCCGAAAGGAGATTACATCAAAATGAATGAGCTTTTTGCAGTTATTGACTGGAGAACCTTATTTTACAACAAATCTGTACAAGAAATGTATGACATCTTTTGTGAGAAATATGGGAAGATAGTAGATTGCTGCATACCTGTCACCAAAGTAGGTGTAATTCATGCCAGAGAGAAATGGTTCGATAATGGGTGTAAAAGAGCTAAGGAGTGGAGAGACAAATGCTGGAAAAGGTATAGGAGGAGAAAAAACATAAATGCCTGGCAAACCTACAAAAGAGCAAGAAATGACTACCTAAGTAAAAGGAGAGAGGCAGAGAGAGACTATGAGAGGTACATCACCAGGAAGGCTAAAGAAAATCCCAAGCTTTTCCACAGCTTTATCAGAGGAAAACTGAAGGTAAAAGAACAGGCTTTAAGGCTAAAGAGAGCGGATGGAGGGCATCACTGAGACGGATGAAGAGATCTGCAAAGAATTGAACAAGGAGTTTCAGTCAGTATTTACAGTAGAAAATACCCCACCCCCTCAGATTGCAGTGATAGAAGCTCAAGTTCCGGTATTAGAGAACATCAACCTTACAGCCACAGAGGTATGCAAAGCGCTGATGGATTTAGATGTTCATAAAGCTACAGGTCCTGATGACATATCCCCTCATGTGCTTAAAAAATGCGCAAACACAATGTCAGTGGCACTAAGTATCATATTTAAGGAGTCACTGGAGTCGGGGGAGATTCCAAGATGCTGGAAACAAGCAAATGTGATACCTATCTTCAAAAAGGGAAGGAGGGATACGGCTCTGAACTATAGACCTGCTTCCCTGACCAGCATAGTTTGCAAAGTTATGGAGAAACTACTAAGGAAACATATCTCTCTTCACTTGGAATCCTTCAACTTTTTGTCAGTGAGGCAACATGGCTTCAGAGAAGGTAGATCAACAGTAACAAACTTATTAGAATTTTATGATGAGGTAAGCCAAATCTTACAGGAAAGAGAGGGCTGGGCAGATTGCATATTCCTAGACTTCCAAAAAGCGTTTGACACTGTTCCACATGGGAGACTTATTAGGAAGCTGCAATCAATGGCTAGAATAGATGGAAATGTTTTAGAATGGATAAAAACTTACTTAGAAGGAAGGGAACAGAGGGTTAGAGTAAGACACCCAGTGTCTGAATGGAGAAGAGTTAGTAGTGGAGTTCCACAGGGTTCAGTTTTAGGGCCACTTTTGTTCCTTGTATATGTAAATGACCTACCAGAGTCTGTAAATTCATTCATGAATATGTTTGCAGATGATGCAAAGATTGTGAAGAAAGTAAAAAACGAGAACAATGGTAGAGAACTTCAGGAGGATCTAAATAATCTGCATGAGTGGTCAGAAAAGTGGCTAATGAAATTCAATACTTCAAAATGTAAGGTAATGAGAAAGGGTACAAGTGCAAGAAGGCCCAAGCTTGACTACTCGGTGGCTGGAGTACAACTTCAAGAGACAGAAAATGAGAGAGACCTAGGAGTAAACATACTGGCAGATTTGTCTCCAGAAATACATATAAATGGCATAGTAAGGGCAGCATATGCATTCTTAGCAAATGTAAGGGTAGCCTTCAGGCACATGGACAAGGAAATGTTCAGAAATATTTATGTAACCTATGTGAGGCCAAAACTCGAATATGCAGCCCCCTTTTGGAATCCGCACTTGAAAAAGCACATAGCTAAGCTTGAAAAAGTTCAAAGACATGCCACGAAACTGGTGCCAGAAATACGCAATCTCAGTTATGATGAGAGGCTGAGGGAATTAGACTTACCATCACTCGAAGCTAGAAGAGTAAGGGGGGATATGGTGACAGTCTTTAAATTCCTTCATGGTTATGATAGAGTGGATAGGGATCGATATTTCGATATGGCTGGCTCTAGAACTAGAGGTCATAGTTTGAAGCTTCGTAAGAAAACTTCTTTGCAGGATGTAAGGAAATACTTTTTCAGTGTAAGAGTAGTTGATAATTGGAATTCGCTAAGCGAGGAGGTAGTAAATGCTATCTCAATCCATAGTTTTAAGGACAGGTATGATAAGTATCACTAAGTATAAAATGGAACCGATCAGGAGACGGGAAGATACGAGCTTTGGGCTCTTTCCCGTAAACACAATTAGGTAATCACACACACACACACACACACACACACACACACACACACACACACACACACACACACACACACACACACACACACACACACACATATATATATATATATATATATATATATATATATATATATATATATATATATATATATATATATATATATATATATATATATCAGGGGGTACGCCTTCTGCAGCAGATGTAATGATAATGTAGTGTTTTAATATTTCAACTCTTTCCTTAACCATGAAATTTATGCTGCACATCCAAAGTCATAGATTTGTGATTTTTTTCTTTAATTTTCAATTGAATTTTTTGTCCTTATTATATTCCTGTTATGGCAGGACGATTATATAGTTAATTCACTTAAGTGTTTACAAATATACATAAGAGAATGTTTTCTGTGTGTGTGTGTTTTTTTTCCACTTATCACAAAAGGAAGGGAGTACATTGCTGACATAAAGAATACCCGAAAGGGTACTTAGGGAGATAAAGGTTGAAAACCCCTGGCATAAAGGGTGCCTTCCCCTTTTTAGACGTATACCTTACAGTGAAAAACAATATCTTCTCTACTGAAGTTTATAGTAAAGAAACAGACTTGGAATATGCCATAATCAAGACAGGGAGTACCCTCAGAGATACAAAGCAAGGGTAATAAAAGCTTTCTCGTGCATAAAAAGAGCTCTTACTCACTGGTCTGACTGGAAGAGAGTAGATCCAGAATTAGAAATAGTTCTCATCAATAATAGATACTCTAATAAAGAAATAAATGAGCAAATAAAAAACATTAAGATAACTATTTTGGCATGGAAAAAACATTTACAAAAACGGCATATAGACAAAATATAAAATTGTAATATAAAGGAATTATGACTAGTGACTACAAGAAAGAAGAAAAAACAATGAAAGATATGATACGACGAAGAGGAAAAGCTCTCTACATGCACAAGTTAGTTCCTTCCATGAATGTGCAGCCGCCAGATTGTATTACTCTGCCTACTCTGACAGTAAAAAAAAAAAAACAGAGGACAGAGATAAGGACGCTTAATGTCCCTCCTCAACTAA
This sequence comes from Halocaridina rubra, assembly GCA_037179515.1. Classification (NCBI taxonomy): domain Eukaryota; kingdom Metazoa; phylum Arthropoda; class Malacostraca; order Decapoda; family Atyidae; genus Halocaridina; species Halocaridina rubra. The sequence goes on along the minus strand of JAXCGZ010022749.1, from coordinate 258 downwards.
CTCTGGAGATTTCGCCAAGTTAGTGACTCTTTCTGTTGAGTGTATTATAAAGGTGCAAATTAGATTACCTCCTTCCAATACTACCTAGTTAAGCTGACGTGGAGGTTATAGCTATTCCACCGTAAGCCACCACTGACGTGGAGGTTTTGGACCTCCACTTGAACTCACACTTTGTAAGATGACTAGGTTATCTCACCGCTTGTCACTACTGACGTGGAGGTTTTATTATTATCTCACCGAGCGTCACCACTGTCGTAT
>JAXCGZ010022748.1:142500-146156 GCA_037179515.1 Halocaridina rubra | reverse complement strand
AGGCTAAGAGACAAAATCTTTATCTGTTCCCTTTCGGCCTATTCCTAATTAATTTAAGCTGCAAATAATTCATTTTTACGCCTTAACAGGATATTTAATTCTCTCACAATTTTCTAGTGAATGAATACAAAGTAATAAGAAATTTTCGTGGAATTAATATTTCTGTTCACTTGAACATTCAGCAGAACGGTTACTATACTTAACTCGTGAACAACTATGAAAGATGCAAGAGGCTGAATAGGATAACAGTCGTCTAACCTCTATTATATTTTACTATTATGAATTAAGCTAAAATGAAGCCTCTAATTGTGATTGTAAAATAAGATATAGACATTTAAATGCCTTTAATGGTGCATTTATATGCAGACTTGTAGAGAACTGAGACCTTGCTAAAATGCAAATATTAATGAAACAATCATGTCTTCAAATGTTGAAAAAGTCCTGATTTCTAGAGAGAAATCTAAATATCTTTGATAGCTTTCATTAAAAAAAAAAGTTTGTAAACTATTTCTAAATTGTCCATTATGCTCTTTTTGATGTTTCGTAGTCACCGTGGCTCAAGCAATAGCGTCCGCAACTCTGAGGCGTCATGTAGAGGGTTCGTGCCCCGTCACGGTCTGAGGTTAGCAAGGGCATGCACTCAGGGTACCGATTACATCTACCAAAACAGGTCCTTTGCAAGAAGGCAACCATCCTAGCCCTTCGTTGAAAAGGGAGTCCGTGACGTAAAATCGAAACAAGCTCTTTTTGATGTTCGTAGGTACCAAATTTATTTCATATAACGTACTAAATAACCCTTATATTACTGTATCACAAGACCAAAATTCCTCAAATATCTTGCTGGCGATACTTAGCGGGCAAGTATAGGTCACTGATACCTTTTGGTAGTATCACATCTGCAATTATGTCTGGCATAGATTTCTACAAGTTTCGATTGGAATTAGGAAAATAAAATAAATCTCTTTAAACAGAGGCAAAAGCAGAAAAAATTATTAAAAAAATATTGAAAAAAAATCTATAACTATCCATTTCGTATCAATGAGTCAGCATCGTAAAAATATCTTTTGATCAAAACGTATCGAAATAATATCTTCATATCCCTATTTGGAATACTGTCTATCTCAAGTTCTGTCAGTTAAGTGCTGATCACACACACACACACACACACACACACACACAGAGAGACACACACAGAGAGAGAGAGAGAGAGAGAGAGAGAGAGAGAGAGAGATGAGAGAGAGAGAGAGAGAGAGAGAGAGAGAGAGAGAGAGGAGAGGTGATCGATTCATATGTTCTTGATTTCATGTTGGGATTACCTCAGAACAGTTCTCTCTCTCTCTCTCTCTCTCTCTCTCTCTCTCTCTCTCTCTCTCTCTCTCTCTCTCTCTCTCTCTCTCTCTCTCTCTCTCTCTCATTAAAGCACCCTGCTGCAGTTTCCACTCGCGTTATCGTGTTTCTTTCTTCATCTTCTTCTATAATAATAATAATAATAATAATAATAATAATAATAATAATAATAATAATAATAATAATAACAATAATAATAATGATAATAATAATTATCATGTTAAAAAGAGATTAGGTACTATAACCTTTACGATAACTAGCTCCTGTCACCTCACTGGGCATAGTGAGTACATCAATAATATATGACTGTTATATTTGATGAAACAGTATTACCACGTTAAAAAATCATAAAAAAAATTGAAAGAACAAAATCTAGGAGAACAAAAAAGAAAGATTAATAAGAACCAAAACTGAAATAAAAATATAGATCATAATTAACAAAAGCGTGGTAAGCTCTGAATACACAATTAATTAAGTCCTGTATGTAGAAAAGAAACACGCAAACAAACAGAAATAAGAAAAGGTCTTCTTCAGGGAAGAGAGGATTGATGGAGATTAGCTATATCGTCGCTCAGACAACCGCCAAGAAAATAGTTGCTAGATTGGCGCCAGACATGCGTTCGCTAAAAATGCGCCAGAAAAGCGGGCAAATGACGCCAGAGAATGCAAAACAGATGATTTTATTTTTCTGATCCTGTTTCCTCGGTAACGATTTTTTTCTCAACATGTGAGACAACACGTTTTTTAACCTCAAAAAAACACGTGAAAGAGAGAGAGAGAGAGAGAGAGAGAGAGAGAGAGAGAGAGAGAGAGAGAGAGAGAGAGAGAGAGAGAGAGAGAGAGAGAGAGAGAGAGAGAGATCTGGAGTTTGACACTCCCCGATGAATCCTACATCATATCTTTGTCTGAACCAGTTAAAAATACGGTTCAGTAAGCAAACCACTAAATATGTGGAGACTGGGATGGAACGGTAAGTTCACAAGCTTGGATCTCTTTATGAGCAAAATCCCATTTTACAGTTCACTTACAAGCACACACACGCGTACACACACACATTTTGTGAAGAGTGTAACAGACAATAATGGTGATAGAGAATTTCAGGAAGACCTAAACAATTTGCATTGCTCAAACAAGTGTATAATAAGATACAGTAAGCAACAGAATGTAAAGTAATGAGAATGGGCATGAGGGCAAGAAGGCCCATGTGTTGGTATTCAATAGCAGAAGAGGAACTTTGAGGAACCTGTGAACGAAAGAGATCTAAGGGTAAATGTATTGGCAGATTTGTCCTCAGAAATGCTTAAATGTGGTACAGTTGAGGCAGTGTATGCTCTCTTGGTAAACATAAGGATGGCCATCAGGTATATGGACAAGGAAATGTTCATAAATATTTGCATGACTTTTGTGAGGCCTAAACTTTAATATGTAGCCCCATTCTGGAATCCTCACTTTAAAAATACATATAAACAAATAGGAAAAAGTACAAGAACATGCTATGAAGTTGATGACAGGGATATATAATCTCAGTTTTGAAGAAAGGCTGAAGTAGTTAGACTTATCATCACTCGAAACTGGAAGAAAGAAGAGGATATGGAAATGGTTTTTTAATTCCTCCAGGGATTTGACAGGGTGAAGGAGAGACAATATTGATATGGATGGTTCTAGAACTGGAAGTCATGGTTTGAGGCTTCGGAAGAAGATGTCTTTGTAGGATGTAAGGAAGTACTTTTTAGACTAAGAATAACTGATAACTGGATTGTATTTAGTGAGGAACCGGCAAATGCACTCTTTGTTTTCAGGAAATATAAGATAAATGTTAATGGATAAAAAAATTAAACCAATCAAGAAACGAAGAGTTATGAGCATCCGGCTCTTGCTCGTTAACACTATATATATATATATATATATATATATATATATATATATATATATATATATATATATATATATATATATATATATATATATATATATATACATATATATATATATATATATATATATATATATATATATATACATATATATGTATATATATATATATATATATATATATATATATATATATATATATATATATATATATATATATATATATATATATATATATATATATATATATATATATACATATATATATATATATATATATATATATATATATATATATATATATATAGAGAGAGAGAGAGAGAGAGAGAGAGAGAGAGAAAGAGAGAGAGAGAGAGAGAGAGAGAGATAGAAGAACTATTTTGCACATCAAAAGAAACGAAATTTGTGGCAGTCTTATTGTTTCTCTCGGGCACATG
>JAXCGZ010022748.1:130000-137500 GCA_037179515.1 Halocaridina rubra | reverse complement strand
TTGACGTAATTTGGAGCCAACACACTTTTTGGATTGCTCGGTGTCTTCAATCTCTTCTACATTGCATGCCCCAAACTTGTCATTCTTCAAATTAGGAAGCCAAATAGTCCAGAGTAAGAATTCTTCACTTGGTTAAAGATGAAGGAAGTATTCTTACTCCCACTGAGACAAAAAGTCACAAAACCAAAGGTGATTTTCACTACTTACAGGGAATTTCATTGGCTTTGGAAATTCGTGAAAAGCCTTCATTTCTCCTTGCAAGTAGTATCGACGAATTCCTTGCCGGTTCAGCCTTCTCTCGGTACTCAGTGATCTTTTACACAACATTTGCATGTTTCTTTGTTGCTGCCTGCACGATCCTGCAATTTTTTTTTTCTGGGAGAATTTTTCTGGTTCATCTGAGCCAAAGGTCGCTTTGACGTTGTCATATACTGTCTTCCATTTGTCAATAATGCATAAATTACTTCGGTACTGTTTGTAGGCGATCCGTTTCCGGGTAATGATGATAGCTCCAGCTTGCATAGCCTCACGATCTTCATTTGTCAGGATTCGGTCATCAGCATTAATGGCTTCACTGTCTCCAGTTTTGGAAGTCATATGGGCAAGCCAATGAGCAAAGTATATTCGGAATACAATGAAAAACAAAGCTATAAACTTAAAAAATGTACAATTCATGGCTTTCTTACTCGCTCTTTAGCAAAAGCTTATGCACCACCCTGTGCTTGACTGTGTATGTGTGTGTGTGTAATAATATCTCCTCTCTGTTGTCACACCTTTCTCTTACCTCCACATTTTTTACCCTTTCTCTATCCCTCATCTTATAAGTAGGGTTTATATCAATGTTACAACTGCTACACTGAGACATGCACAAGGTAGCTTTCCTTATGTTTACATTGCGCACTGGATGATAAATAATATTGCTTTCCTTGACTTGAAAGGACAACCTTCACACTTATGTTAGTATTTCCTATTTCATGTGCAGATTTGTCTCTAATATTCCTTTTCTGGTTTCATCCCCTACTTCTACCCGCCTATTTCGCCTTCCGTCATATCTCCTCCATCAAACGAAAATATTTCTTATATTTATCCATTTTATTGTGTATTTAGAGTGATTTGCTAAGCATATGGATGAGGTCATTAAAGAGGGTGACAACGTGCCAATGAAGTACAGTAAAACTCCTTTCACTTATTTAGTTATTTATAGTGTGAGCACTAATTTATTTGGACTGACGTTCTTACCCCTCTGATGTCACGTCTACCTTTCTCCCATCTGTTCCCCTTATTCATCTCTCCCCCTCTTTTACGCTCGAATCATGAATGTATTATAAATACTTCACATGTTTTGGCACGTGCAAGGCAATTTCCCGTTTGTTTACATTTGGATGTGGCACCAAGGAATTTTGCATATCTCAGATTTGTTTTTACAACCTTCACACGTTTTGAGTAGGTGCTATAAATATGTTTCCATAATTTATGTTAAATTTAATTGTGGTTTTAAGAGCTGTGTAAATAAGAATAAAGAATTTTTTTTCATCTTAAGATCAAGAAATGTGAGAAACAGGAAGAAGAAAAAGACGAAGAAGAGACTTCCTCTCTGTAAGATACGGCTACAATTTACTCTTAAAACATTCTTCCTAGGCTATTCTGTCCCAAAAAAATATTAAAATCAGCTAATTAACCTTGCTCCTCTAGCTACTATGTATCGATTTTTTTTTCAATAGGTGAAGAGTTCAGTGTCCTCTGCCTCCCATAGTTCATTCTCTCTCTTACTCTGCATTTTCTTCCTACTTTATTCCAGGACGGGGGATAAGAATGCCTATATGCCATAAATGCCAATTAAACACGGCTTAGCAAGGGAACTGGGAATACCCCAACTCTGCATATTCCTTCCACAAAGAGTCAAGGCATATAACAGAAGTTTGGTAAAGAAATTCCAACCAGAACCCAAGCCACTGGATCTCTGAATGTGCTTGGCTGTGGAGTGAGTAAGAGTGAATGAACGGAGCGAAGGGACTGGGAATCCCCCGACTTCGCATTTTCCTCTCGCATAGAATCTAAGTATACAAGAGGGGTTTGGTAGGAAAGCTCCTCCCAGAACCCAAGTAACTGGGTCTCTGAATATGCTTGGTTGCTGCTTGACTGAGAGTAAAAGAGAGGATACTTGATGCATGTTTGTGGGAAGAGAGGCGCATGTGATTGGAGAATTTGTATTTTGTTAAGAACTCCCCAACCTCTTCTTTTGGTTGCAGCAGAATCCACTCCGGTAACACTTCCCTTAAGGCTACCATATAACTTTACTGTTATATTAAAATAATTTAAGGAATATATATATTTTTTTTTTTGGCCTTTTTAGGAGACAATTGAAAGGATTCTGATAGAGCCGTACTATCTTGGAATAAATTAAGACAAAAACTCTTTGAATATATAAAATAGTTATTGTTGTAGTTGTTATCATTATTGTTATTATTATTATTATTATTATTATTATTATTATTATTATTATTATTATTATTATTATTATTATTATTATTATTATTACTATTATTATTATTAATATAGTTTTTATTATTATTATCATTATTATTATTATCATTATTATTATTATTATTATTATTATTATTATTATTATTATTATTATTATTATTATTATTATTATAATTATTATTATTATTATTATAATTATTATTATTATTATAATTATTATTATTATTCTCATTATTATCATTATCATTATTATTATTATTATTATTATTATTATTATTATTATTATTATTATTATTATTATTATTGTAAAATACTGTTAAAATTACTCTGCTAACGCTACTTTTACGGCTACCAAATGTGATAAGAGTTAAATTCAATACAGAAAATATTCATCCTTTATTATACCTTACTTATTTTGTGACTGAACTGAAGCTGCTCTAGTATCAATGTTCCTAAGATTACAACATGCTCCAAAGATATAGTAAAAGTCATTTTATTAAAAAGAAACCATATTTAATCCCTCATTTTTCTAAATAAAACTAATACTCTGGTAACAGTTTTTCTAAGACTACCACATGCCTTCAGGAGGACAAGCTCTTGATTTTGTAGTTAATTTTCATGGGGTGCAACTAGCCTTCTATTTAAACACTGCTCCAATACCTGACACCTGTCCAGAAACGTTGATATATGCGGTCTTTCCCCTTGTCATATAACTAGGTTAATCATTTAATACCTCTAAGGTGAGACACCCTAGGAGATCTGGCCTATTTTGAGATAGTCTAAACACATGCAGCATAAGTGGGACACTTATTATATTAAAAATATTTATCGTAGTAAGTTAACAGCTGTTGGTGTATGCTTGCGTGTGTATTTGTGTGTGTGTATATATGTATATATACTTTTTTTACCACCAATCTTAGGGATTCTGACTTGATTCCTGTAGAAAAAGTAGGACGCAAAGAAACAAATGGGAGACAGTTAAATAAAAGATACTGATGTTATTATCATTGCTATTATTGTTAATATCTTTGTTATTATTAGCATTATTGTTGTTATATGCACAAATAGGATATACATAAAACATGAATGTCCAACATATATATATATATATATATATATATATATATATATATATATATATATATATATATACATATATATATATATATATATATATATATATATATATATATATATATATATATATATATATATATATATATATATATTAATAACACTGAACTGTTAACATACAGTCTAAAATGGTAGGAAAAGCCCATTAAATAAAACAACGAAAATATATAAATATAAAAAGTACTTATTAATTTCGTGACCTTTGCATTTATATATATATATATATATATATATATATATATATATATATATATATATATATATATATATATATATATATATATATATAGATGAGTAATGGAGTATGCCAAAGGTATGCGGAGTACAGTGAGGGATGATGAAGTGGAAGAGGGGAAAGTGGTGAATGTTGATGTGATGTGGGGTGGGTGAGGGGTAGTTGAGAGAAGCTAAAATACATATATATGTCTTTCCCATGCGTTAAGGGGGTCGAGGGAATTTTGGCACTGGTTAATATCAGCTTTGCTTCACGTGATTATAAGGAAGCATATGTCTGTGTGGAAATTTCCTTAGGTGTTAACTACTTATAATTCTGCTATTTCTGCTACTGCTACTACTACTACTACTACTACTACTACTACTACTACTACTAATAATAATAATAATAATAATAATAATAATAATAATAATAATAATAATAATAATAATAATAATAATAATAATAATAATAATAATAATAAATTAATAATAATAATAATAATAACAATATTAATAATAATAATAATAATAATAATAATAATAATAATAATAATAATAATAATAATAATAATAATATTAATAATAATAATAATAATCATAATCATAATGATAATAATAATAATAATAATAATTATGATAATAACAATGATAAAAATAATAATAATAACAATATTAAGAATAATACTTAGACTATTTCATAAACAGCGGCACCAATAATAACTCTTGCATCTCTCTTCCCTCACCTATAAATATGGAGTGTAAACATCCCACCCATAACTCGCATACCAAACTGATGCCAACATAACAAATATATTCCCCTACTTAAAAATATTTCTGTGCCACACGCTTGCTTCCCATCCAAGAGGTCCTGAGTTCAATTCTCAAATTCTCTTTTGTATCTTTAAAATCTAGCTAAGTTTGCAGGAGGTCTCGAACTCGAATCCAGAAGATTATTCGTACAGCTTAAGTACGATTACTTTGGGTAAAAAAAAAAAATAAAGATTAGCGTTCCTGGTTTTATCATAGCCCCTGTCAACTAACATTCTCAGAGAGTCAGCAAATATGTCAGCAAAATATTCCTTATCTGTTAAACATTCTTATTACTATGTCAAACGCCTTGTTTTCACCCAGGAATTTCCATGTATGATCGATCCCCAAATGGACTTCATTTATATCCCACTCTAGGCTATATGGCTTCCTCGCTTATCACTTCTACGCCAAAACCACTTGCAGATAATCAGGAGAGGGTAGTGATGTTCGTCGATTGGTAATGATCGTAAGAGTCTTTATTAACTCAGCAGGATCAGGAGGATTTGATGAATGGGATCAGTGGTGGAACATTAAATCCATTCACTGGGGCAGCAAGCCAGCTCAACTGGATTTGTGGAAAGGGGTGATGTCTGGAACAGCATCCTATCTTGATGCTCAGAGCAAAAACCCACACTAGTTTCCAGGTGGCCTATGACAAACAACGACCCTACATGAAGATAGGAGAAGCTGCTGAGAAATAAGAGATGTAGTAGTATTTTGCAAGCCCGACCAGCAACTCTGAGGGTGACAAATTGTACTGCCCACAAATTTAGGATTTTAGAGTAACATTCTTTTATATGCCGTACATTTTCTGTGGTATTATAATAAGAGACTTTGATAGAAACCAACGCCCCATAGATATTGGTGCCGAGAGCTCAGATGTGTAGATATACTACTTAATATCGTTGATTATATAGCAATCGTGAGCTTGGCTAGTTAACATAGTAGTGCTAGATGGAAACCCACCTCCCACTTATTTTGGTGACTGACCTGAGTATTAGTCCTTATATTCATGTGGCAAAAACTCTGAAGTATCCCTTACCCTACTGATTATGGTGATAAGAGACAAAAATTCCTGAAAGGATTTAAGAATTTTTTGTAAATACAAATTACATAATGAATTTGGTAATAATAGGAAGAAACCTCTAAACTACAGCAGGAATCTTTGAAGAATAAATATTACCCTATTGATATTGGTGATAAGAGGTAGAATTTCCTTGGCTCTAATGATTATACGAGTTTATGACATGATACCATCTGCATATTGATATTGGTGATAGGTAAAAGTTCTGGGAATGTAATAAGAATCACATACTCATCCGTCATATATTGTGCATTCACATCCCCAGATAGGAAAGCTTTCTTAGAATTATTATTATTATTATTATTATTATTATTTTTATTATTATTATTATTATTATTATTATTATTATTATTATTATTATTATTATTATTATTATTATTATTATTATTATTATTATTATATATATATGTTTTTGTTTTTGTTTTTTTAATTGTTTGGACCATCTTTTTTCAATTTGTTGCATTTCCATTTTAATCGCTGGAGTGTGAAAGTAAACATTTACCCAGATACCAGTAACCTATTAGTGATAAGGGGTATTAAAAATGGTGATTCCTTACAAGAGTTTTTTTTCTTACATTTATTGGTAGAGGCTATTAGAGGCAAAAAAAACTCATAACAATTTACTAGCATCTTTTATTAACACCGTGTAACCTATTGATTTTTTGTGATAACAGGTAGGAATTTCTTAGCAAGTGCGAGCATTTTTTACTAGCATCAGTAACCCATTGAGTTTGTTGATAAATGGTAAAAAATTTTGAGCGATTGAGAATAATCTGCTAATACCAGTAACGTAACGCCACTGCTTTTCCTCACTCAGTCATTGAAAATCTATAGTGGTCTTATCTGTCCCTGCTCAGAACACTGCTTTTATATCTTAGGGTATTTCTTACACGAATCTCCTTTTAGGGTCGAATTTAAGGCCATCAAACTCATCATTAATTCTGCATTTACTACTAAACTCGATTTAATTTCTCCTTTTTATTGGTACTACTTTCATTGCTGTTATAATGAGTTGGCGAGTTGCCCCTCCCCCCACTGGTGAGGCCACTAAACACACGCCAAAAGATTTCATCACAAGGGTACTGTGTGGAGATTTGTAGCTCGTGGATTGATCGGTGCAGTGACAGCTTTTTCTTTCCACTTCTAGACTCTGGAAATCTCTTCCTGCTTCTGTCTTCCCTAAGTATTGTGATCTATCTTTTTTTCGAAAAATGGTTCCTTTCTCCCAATTTTTACATTTTCATTACTTTGACTATTGTATTGTTTATCATTCTCTTATATCTGTCTTGTCCTTCAGCAGCTACTTTTTCTTTAGAGTTTTCTTGATGCCGGACAATTTTCTTTTGAACGTCTTGGCTTTGCGCTTCCTGAAAAAGTAATAATTTTGGTAATGAGGGGTAAAAGCTGTTAGACTGTAACGAGAATCCTTGAATTATACAATTACCCAATCGATTTTGGTGATTAGAGGTAAATGTTTCTGGCCCACAGCAATAACATAGATGTGTTCCATTTCCTCATTTCTACTGGTGATAAAATATATAGAAGCTATTAAGAATACCATCACTCCATTTGATTTAAGTGGTAAGCTTTTGGATCATGTTTAGACTCTAAAAAGATACTATTTTATTCCTAAATAAAGACCGAATAGTCTTGGATATTCGGTACACATGTCTTATTATCCCTTCACATCTGTCAAGTAACAACACTCCCCATCACTGTTTCCCTGCACTTTTTGGTTTGTTTGTGCCCAAGCCCGATGAGGGCAAGTTTTG
>JAXCGZ010022748.1:115000-117500 GCA_037179515.1 Halocaridina rubra | reverse complement strand
AGCAAGTAGGAACTTTGACATAGGTTCACGGAGCTTCCACATATCCTTTCCAAGTTTGCTTTAGGATTTCTATAAGCTCCAAGACTGTGCTTCCATACAGTTGGATTACCATAGGATTTCAGAATCTCCCAGGGCCATAGCACAACTAAAACCCTCAAGAGATATTTTACTATAACTGTAGGATATCAGGAGAGGATCTTCAGCTTTTACTGCAGAGTGCATTCAGGCTTCCATTAGAACTACAGGGCTTCCAAGCTGTAAGATTTCTTCAGGACTTCAGAATCTTACAAAAGCATCGTATCAGGAAGGTCATTCAAATATATTCCAGTGAATCCTTCAACATGCTTTCCATACTTAGACCAAACACTTACAAAGCTCCCTTGGCCATGCTTTCCAGAGGTAAGTAAAGCTTGATAGTTTCAACTAGTTCTTTATTTACAGTATTTTGATAAATCTATCTATAGTGCCGTACTTAATATTTGCAAATAATATAGTTGAGGTGTGTTTTATTTATATGATAATGTGAATATATTATGTGGAGATGACAAGAACCCACTGACAAATTCTCCTTTGACTAGTTCCCTAGAATAATCAGATATAACATATCCCCCATTTTTGTAAATAAATTATCTTTAAGAAGTTGTATGAAACGAGGTATATTTTACTTATGGAGAGATTCTCCTTGATTATGATGGTTAAACGTTAAGTATTATCATCATATTGATGTTAAAAAGAGTGAAGGGGTTCTGTCAGTGGGTTATTGTTAGTGTTGGGGGTGGGTATTTCGTCAGGCATTCGTGTTAGTATATAACATGGGAAGTGTGCATGTGCTTAATATTTTTTTCATGTTCAGCCAAGTTAATGTATAATTATATCAACAAAACTTGATGCCTTTCAAATATTTTTATGAACATATTGTGATGATTAAGTTTTCATATGTATGTTTTCAGTGTTTTTTTTTGTGACTTTCATTTATTCAGTTCAGATTATTTTTTCAAAAGGATTTTGTTATTAATATGCTTCGTGTTTACGTTGATGTATTTTTTTTCAAGAGCCTTTTTGATGAGTTGGTTTCATAGGTACGTTTTTAATTAAGAATGAAAAAATAAAGAGGATTTTGTGATGAGTGTTTTGCAAAAGTACGTTTTTAAACTGTCCTGATTTTTTTCAAGGGAGTTTGTGATGAACATTTTCATTATGTACATTATTTCCTTATTTATTTATTTATTTATTTATTTATTTATTACATACGGAGGTTAGTGTACAAATACAACAAATAATGTTTTAATTTGCCTTTTCAAGTTATGCAAATTCATTATTGCTTAAAAGTCTTTGCGATTTTGGAAATAGATAGAAGTCATGGTACCACTGAACTGTTTCAATGGGTTAGGTTAGGTTAATTAGTTTAGAGCCTAATTGAATGTTAAGTATTTTGTTTACTGGTTATAGCAATGCATTGCAATGGACTATTTTATGTGTCTCAATAGTCTGCCATGAATGGGGATAGTAAAGAAATCACATACCAAATACTTGGGACAAAAATATATAATATAGATGAAAAAATATATAGACAGATATCAGAACTTGAGAAACGAGTGTGGATCGATAGATAGATGTCAATATAGATCAACAGATAGACTGAAATGCCAAAAATAGCTGAATTTACATCAAAACAAACAAGGGATGTGACCTTTTAATGACTTTCAGCATATCTAAAAAATTCAAAGGCTTTCTGTGACGTCAAAGAGAGAGAGAGAGAGAGAGAGAGAGAGAGAGAGAGAGAGGAGGGGTGTAGCATCATTCGGCACCATCTGGCTCGGTGGTATCTAAAAATAGTCTGATGCATATATTAAATCATAATATTATGAAGGATTAATTATTATAAGGAATATTTCTTTATTTTCTATATTGATTTACTAAACTGTTTAACGAAATTGCTTATTCATATCGTAAAGAGAAGTAGATAATAGAATTTATATATTATTTTTTATTCTTTAGTTTTTATTCGTTTAAAATTATATTTAAGGAAAATTTTATAGGAACAATATTTGTAGTCTCTCTCTCTCTCTCTCTCTCTCTCTCTCTCTCTCTCTCTCTCTCTCTCTCTCTCTTACACACCTGTGCAGGTCAACCAACCTAATGAAAAGTCCAGTTCATCATGTTCAGTCTGCGTTTGTTTACGGAAATTTGTTTGGCTGTTATTTGTTTATTTCTATTTGTTTAACTTTGTTTAACAAGAAAAACATCCTCACTTATCTTTGCTTATGTTATGTTCCAACATATTCTCTCTTAGCTTTTGTTTCACACTGTAATAATAAAAATAAAGTGTGAAAAATAGCCACAATTATGTATTTTTTTCATTATACTTAAAAAAAATACATGCATCGGAAGATATATATATATATATATATATATATATATATATATATATATATATATATATATATATATATATATATATATATATATATATATGCACACACACACACACACACACACA
>JAXCGZ010022748.1:100000-112500 GCA_037179515.1 Halocaridina rubra | reverse complement strand
TTCTGGCATTTTTAAGGGGGGGAACTTACTAACATTACCGTTTTGTGCTTGGGATACTTTTATTATTGGATATCTTAAACTCTGCTGTTTGTAGTTCTGTAGATCAACACCTTACCCTTGACTTTTAGCTATCCTTCCAGATGTTTTTCGTAACATCTCTTTCACAGAATATCCTTCCAGATGTTTTTCGTAACATCTCTTTTACAGAACATCTAAGAGGGATATAAAGCAGATGGTTATAGAGTACCTCATTTTCTAGGTATTTCTTGTCCTCTTGATAAGCTCATTGAATATACATACCGTTTGGTATGTGGAATTAGCCAATGAATCAATACCTGGCTCTAATCAAGGAGTACCTGAGTTGTAACTACTGCCACAGAAAGCAAACTATTATTAATTAAATTTAATAAAGTTTGGCACGGACATTTTTCATTTGTGAGCAGCCCTCAGTTTGTAAGGCTTATTTAGGGCAAAATAGGAAGTTTAGAACCAGTTGTGGAGCAATTTCTTCACAAACTTGGGTTTCGGTTAAGGGCAAATTTGCTCTAGTAGTTCTCTTAATAGATGCAAAAGAGTGTTGTTGTTTTTTAATTTAGAAACTGTTGTTGTTGTTTTTATATCTACACGTAGTTGCTTATTTACTTTGACAAACAATAAATGAGTTCTCTCCCTCTACTGTTTGTCATCTTATTGTTTTAAGTAAAGAAAATTCTAAATTCTACGTATTATGTAAGTATTCAATAGACATAAACTCTCAGCAACCTTTGTTTATTCTGGCATAGTGCCGTATACACTGTCCTTCTCAATGTTGTTACATAAGAAAAAAGAAAAACCTAGTGAGAAAAAGAGATAACATTAAAAAAGTACCTAAGACTATGTGCCTGTTTTTATCTTAAGGTATGGGACTGTCAAGATATGGCACCGGATCAAGGTTTTGTATTTGGATTTCCCAGTTTAGGGACATGTTTATGTTGTTGTTGTTCCGGTTTTACGTCAAAGACTCCCTTTTCTACTAAGGGCTAGGACGGTTGCCTTCTTGCAAAGGACTTGTTTTGGCAGATGTAATCGTTACCCTGAGTGCATGCCCTTGCTAACCTCAGACCGTGACGGGGCGCGAACCCTCGACCTGACGCGGGGCTATGTATAACCGAAATATCCTTCTCGCCATTTGTGATCTGTTATATGTTTGGTTATCACTGCTAGATATTAAACGCCTTGACAGGTTTTTAATTACAGATCTAACTCTACCACTCAATTGTCAAGTATAATGAGTAATAACAAAAGTATCAGTGAACAAGTTTTTATTTTTATAACACCATTAATACTGAAATCTGAATCATGATATTTTCTGCTTTACTTTCAAGTACTGTACAGTCAGTTATAGCTATACAGGTGTTATGTCTTCAGCAAAAGATAGTCAACTTTAAAGTTAGTATATTGGCATTTCTGACAAAAACTTAAATTCGTGCAGATTATATCACATTAACAGCTATATTATTCAAAATATTGACTGCAGGACATAATATGCCTGAATGAAATTATGTATGACGGAAATTATTTTTTGACACCCAAATTTAAAATAAATAATGTTTTAGCTCAGATCATGTTGTTTTGAAGTTTAAGATTGAATGACAGGAAGGTTATATGAGGAGAGGAATCTGTAGTTTTCGTCAAATTCCATCATGGAATAACTTTAAGTATTCCAGTTCTCAAATCAGACTAAACCATAATTGCAGAATCAGCTGATTCATACCTTACAAAAGTACATAAATTACTACAGGTGTTATATTGTAAATGACAATGAATTGAAGCACGATGCTACTTTCATAGCTGTACTCCGCAGCTAGAATATTTGCATGAAGTTGCTGAAGATCATATTTCTTGTGAATAACTCCGAATTGTTATCCTGGAAATGTTAGACTGACATTTTTCCCTTTATCAGATGCCAGGATGCGAAGGTGGGGCTGGAGGTGTATCTGTGCTGGTTCCAGCTGACTTCTTGAACCGTCTGTCTCGGGACGTGGTCAGAATGACAGAGGGAGAAAGACATGGAGTCAGGTAATAAACTAGTTTCAGCTCTTAGTGTTATATCTATATATTTTATAATCAATGGATAGCTAATAATGATACAGCAGTGCTTTTCCTTTTCATCGTTGGTCATTTTCTTTTCCTAGATTGTTAGTATTGTTTTTCATTGCTTCAGAATGCCAAATGGGGCTGCATTACAAATTTAATATGACAATATCCATGTTCTTAATTTACGGGTAGTTTGAATCAGTATTCTAACTCCAATAAAGATAATTTTGACCCAACGATTGTCTGTCTAACACTCGAGCGAGTTAAAATCCACAGAAATTAAATTAGGCAGAGCCCATTATCAGAACATTAATTGCACTAGTAAATACTACGATCAGTGTGATGTCACAAGTGAATTATGATACTCCATTTTATTTTTCAGAGGGTGCACACTAAATATAGATTATGTTGACGGTCAAGAAGTGACCAAGATTGGCAAGATCAAATGCGATCCACATTTGCCATCGTCTTCTTTCTTGCATTTGACCTTAACCCGAGCTGCGGAAGGACCAAAAAATACCAACCCATTGCTGAGGTAAAGAAACCAATGATTATCGTCCAACATTTTCTAACTTTCATACATAAGAGTATTCCATCCATCATATGGACATAGCATTTGTATTCCAAGTTGCTGGCTTATCCCTTTGCTTTGTTGCACTGATAATATGGGCAGTCTCGTCAGGTTTTCGTGTTTCTTAGATGCTTCCTTGTTCTCTGGAATACTCTTAGCTCATGGCTTGGTTTATACTGTATGAAGTAGTGGTGACTTATTGGAAGGGGCTGTTAAACGTCGGTGGGAGAGGTAGAGCACTCAAGTCTGGTAGTGACTAGCCTGAAAATGTGAATTCGATCCCTTTTGCAGAATGGTAGGAAGAATATGCACCATTAATCTCCCAGCTCTAACGGTCTGTGTCCAACTTCAGTCATGGGGACTGATTGTGACAATAAAAAAGTGCTGATTTATTGGCCGTTTTCACTTGTCTCTTACAATCTAATACGATATACCTCTCCTCTTAATATGTTTTCGTTATTCTGTTTAGTGTTGAATGACCTCGGGTTCCATGACTTAGTTTTCATGATAAATTGTGTACCATATCAGATAAATATCGATCATCTGTACTATGACCCGAGTGTATATATGGAAAAGCTTTTGTTATATTGTGCTTTGATTACTAGAGGTGCATTTTGTAATCTATGCATGGTATGGGTTTCATGACTTACCGTAATTTCTAACAAATTGCCCTCATCCTTTTCATTTTTCGTTTACTTTGTTGATTGTTCACACTCTTCCCTCATATTACCATGCCACTTCTTGGCTACTCGCAGTACCCTATAATTCCTTTTTGTAGGTCTAAAACATTTCAATTTAGGCTTTGTTAACATTTCTTTTTATAGTTTAAAAAGTTTTCTATTTCTATGTGATTTTTTCCTGAGTTTTCTTGCACCCTAACCTGAACTGGCTGGACACCTATACCTTAATAGACATATTTTTGGCGGCAATTTTCGTTTTGTTACGTGGAACTGAGTATTTTCGGGCATGAACGATATTCGTATTATTAGTTAGCTGAGACACCCGTATGTCCTGTATTATAAATTGTCTATAGAACAAATCACACTAGAATATACTAATACACCTTCACATAAGAATTTTTTTTTTCAGTGGAATAGTTCCATATTAATTTTTAACTCTAACATCACATTTTCTATAACTTCGACAAGCTCATCTTTCCACTATAGGTCTTTTTCAAATGGAATTTGAATTTTGATATATACTGTACAGTGCAGCAATATGCACCTCTTAACTTATTTGTTTTACTGTTTGCTTTCAGAATATTAGGCTACGGCAATGATAATATTATCTACATAAGTCCTGGCTATACACTGGAGAAGAAGAGAGTCAAAGAGAGTCGCTGAAGAGGACGGAGAATATGTACAAAAATTAGATAATAAATTACCAATGCTATTTTCTTTTTTTGTAAAGTTTAGCATGACCAAAGTACATTCTAAGGAGCAGTCAAATACAGGGTTTTAATGTTAGTTTTTATACAGAAATGTACGATTATCTTTTAGGTATGAGTACGATTATCTTTTAGATATGAATAGGCTTACTATCCCGTTTTAAATTCAATCTCCTTTTACATTTTTTTTCTCAATAATTTATCTTGAATGAATTCAGGTTTAAGCTTTAATGCCATCATATACTTACAAGCTAGTATTTGCTGAAATTTGTGTATTTTTTAAGGAGCGACAACTCTGATGTATTGTTTTGGAGAGATATGTAAATGATGTTTTTAACAAGCATTGTACTAACTATTAAGACTATCATATAGAAGTCATTGAAGACTTTTCTCCCTATTTTATGTTAAATTGAAATAGGTTAAATTTTCTTGGACTGACGCTTTATATTTTTTCGCTGACTGATGTATAATGTTTTGATTTGGAGAGAAATTTTTTGAATGCATATTATAACATCCAATGCAATTACTTTTAAAGCTTTTAGGAATTTAATGTAGTATGTCCTTCCCAGTACAGTGTATGTTAAATTGTGGAAGTTAAAATTTTTCATGCTATGCCGAAATTATATAAGGTGCTCTTTGTTAGTAAGCTTGGCTTGATAAAGACCGATTACTCGTTTTTTCTCTGGAAATTCGATACAGATTCATTTTTATGTTATATCTTTAATGTTTTCACTAACAATGTGTTAAACTTCCTGAAGACCTGTCTGGTGCAACTGAGAGGTTTTGTGACATCAGTTGCCACTGTCTTACCAATGTTATGATATTTTGATGCTTCCATATCCAATCTATAATATTTATTAATGGATGTAAAACCACAGTATAATACTAAATGTCTGAGAGAAGAAAGAGCTATAATCTTCCATGATGGAATCATAATATTCATTTGCTAATTGTAATTGTTATAAGCAAGTGTTTACGATACATTCCACCATTTTAGTCGTATTCAATACATATAACATCAAACCAGGATGTTTATGCTGCATTTGTACTTTATTAAACATTGCACATTTCAGTACATGCACAAATATTGCCCCATCTTGATATGTTGGGTTATGAATGTAAAATGTATTAAGGCATTATGCAGATATTTTTCACTGCAACGCTTGTATTATTTAAATTCTGATATGAACTCATTAAGGAGATTTTTGTGACAAATGTTAACTTTCTAGGTCATTCACTTTAGGAAGAGACTGTACATCCAACACGTACAAATTAGAGCAGTATATTTATTGTACTTTATATGTGTTTATCATGTAACTTAGCTTTACGCACTAATTATAGATAATTGTAGTCTTAGTTTCTGATTTTACTTTTACAAAATTGGAGGAAACTGAAATGAATCTCGCAACTTTGCCAAATATGCTAGTCACTTTTTTTTCTTTTTAATATGAAGGTGTTCTTTTCGCTCAAATGGCTGTATCATTGGTAAATATATAGGAATTAAGTCATTTGTATTTGCAAAGAATCAGCCTTAACAACAAAATAAAATTTAAAATAAATCCTTTTTGGATCAGTTCTCAAATTTTATGTAAAAAAAACATAAGAATATAATCTAGA
Source organism: Halocaridina rubra (assembly GCA_037179515.1). Lineage (NCBI taxonomy): Eukaryota > Metazoa > Arthropoda > Malacostraca > Decapoda > Atyidae > Halocaridina > Halocaridina rubra. Next base: position 106,849 of record JAXCGZ010022748.1, on the reverse strand, counting down.
GTTTTGTAACAATAAATTGTAATATGCAAAATGAGTTTTTCTTTGTAAAATACAACGTACCATGTGAAATGAGGCAATTGGTCAAATGACATGAGGCGACTTCTACCTCTTGTAATTTCATTTTCCTGATATGTTTCTGTCATGGGGATCGTATCACCGTAGTAATGTAGTGGTAGAACACTCGACTCGGGAGGTGACAAACCTGCGTTCGAGTCCAAAGCGGGGCTTTAGGTAGGCTATCCAACCTTAACTTTTCAGCTTCAATCCGTTGGTGTCCACCCAGAAATGGGGATTAATAGTAAAACAAAACGAAGAAAAGATTATATTGATGGGTTATAGTGGATTTTTGAACTTGCATCAAATTAAACAACTCTAGGTTTTGCAGTACCATTGACGTTTTTTCTTACGTAGAGCTACTACTACGATATCAGAAAAGGGATAGAGATGTCATATCTCTATCCCTGCTATAATGATATGACTTCATGCGACTAGTATTTAAGATTACATCTTATTATTCATATTCATGATAATATGATGTTTTAATGACATATGTTATTGACAGTCCCATCAATCAAAATCAGAACTTTTCTCGATTATTGTTGCCTTTCTGGAGGTGGACCCAATTAGATGGCAAGTGGTTGGCAACACTGCCATTCTCTGCTCATTTCTCCCAAATAGATTTAACTGAATAAATGTTTAGGAGTGATGTCTAGATCAGTTCACTTGTATCTCCATTTACTGGATGGCACAAAACAATTTGTTTGGGAGGGTAGAAAAGCAGCCAATCAAGTACTGGGCATGTCGTTGCAATAGAGAATTGATGAAAAGATAGTCTATTATGCCCTAATAGTTTAGCGTGGAAGCCTCGCTCGTCTTGCACTGACTGCAGTCCCCAGGGGTTTGATCGGAGCAGCAAGTCTAAAAGATCATTATCAAATTCAAGATTTTCCAATATCTTGCCGATGTTTCACCAGTGTGCCCTTTGAATACAGATGACTGTCACTTCTTGGATCATCTTCACCTCGATTCTGTCTTCCAGGGTATTGGGTGGGGTTGAGATCCAGTGAATACCCTGGTCATTTAGTTTAATTGAAAATATTAATTCCAGAATCCTTTATCGAATTTTGCGTCTCATTCGCAAAACAGCATGAGGCACTATCGTAGAGAAAACACACTTCATCAGGAGCCAATATGTTTCCAGACTGCTTTCAAAACATGATTACTGTTTCTTCAAAATCATTCCACGAAAGTATGCTTCTCCTCCAAGTATGTCCTTTCTTGATTACCCAATAGAGGCATTTCATAATGAAACACAAAAATTCCAATGCAACTTGCGGCCCAACACATTTCTTGGTATAGTTCAATGTCTTCAAGTCCTCCACACGTAAATCTCAGATCCTGTCAATATGAAAATTAGAACACCAACATCTGGACGAAGAATTCGTCACTTGGGCAAAGGCGAAGGAAATCTATCTCTTCCCATTGGAAAAAAAAAAATACAAAACCGAAGGTGAATCTCGGCATGTGCTTTTGAATTGCATGATATATATATATATATATATATATATATATATATATATATATATATATATATATATATATATATATATATATATATATATATATATATATATATATATATATATATATATATATATATACATATATATATATATATATATATATATATATATATATATATATATATATATATATATATATATATATATATATATATATATATATATATATATATATATATATATATATATATATATATATATATATGAGGGCCTCCACTTTCGTTTGTAGGAGAGAATGACACTTCAAATGTGAGCCGGATCAAACGTAACTTTATGCAATCTGTATTATATATGCTAGTATATATACGTGTGCTGTAGACTATAAACACGGTACAGTACTGTTCTATGTATACCATAGATATACAGTATATACTATCTATTATACTAAGGATATACAGTAAAGTGCATTTATGGTATTTCTTATATGATAAAGTCATAATGGAATATCCTATAGCAAACGCACATATCAAATATATTTGAAGGAGAAGACTTACCTATGAACATAAGACCATACTCTTTAATGTAGACAGATATTACAGTTTCACTAATGCAATTAATCTAGTTAAAGTAAACTTAATTCGATTAATGTGTGTGTGTGTGTGATTGGGTTTGCGTGGATGGACTCCTTTTTAACTAAGGGCTAGGATGGTGCCCTCTTGCAAAGGACTTTGGTTTTGTCAGGTATGATCGTTACCCTGAATGTATGCCCTTTCTAACCTCAGACCTGACGACTCAGTCACGGACGATACCACTTTGCCACGGAGACTACACCCACACACGTACACACTTCTTATCAAATGTAAGGGTAGCCTTCAGGCACATGGACAAGGAAATGTTCAGAAATATTTATGTAACCTATGTGAGGCCAAAACTCGAATATGCAGCCCCCTTTTGGAATCCGCACTTGAAAAAGCACATAGCTAAGCTTGAAAAAGTTCAAAGACATGCCACGAAACTGGTGCCAGAAATACGCAATCTCAGTTATGATGAGAGGCTGAGGGAATTAGACTTACCATCACTCGAAGCTAGAAGAGTGAGGGGGGATATGGTGACAGTCTTTAAATTCCTTCATGGTTATGATAGAGTGGATAGGGATGGATATTTTGATATGGCTGGCTCTAGAACTAGAGGTCATAGTTTGAAGCTTCGTAAGAAAACTTCTTTGCAGGATGTAAGGAAATACTTTTTCAGTGTAAGAGTAGTTGATAATTGGAATTGGCTAAGCGAGGAGGTAGTTAATGCTATCTCAATCCATAGTTTAAAGGACAGGTATGATAAGTATCACAAAGTATAAAATGGAACCGATGAGGAGACGGGAAGATACGAGCTTTGGGCTCTTTCCCGTAAACACAATTAGGTAATTACAATTAGGTAATCACACACACACATACACACACATTTATATATATATATATATATATATATATATATATATATATATATATATATATATATATATATATATATACATATATATATATATATATATATATATATATATATATATATATATATATATATATATATATACATATATATATATATATATATATATATATATATATATATATATATATATATATATATATATATATACATACAGTATATAAATATATATATATATATATATATATATATATATATATATATATATATATATATATATATATATATATATATATATATATATATATATATATATATATATATTTGGCTTTAAATTATATTTGTAGGAGAGATCAACGGGTTTTATCTCTCTCTCTCTCTTTCCTCAAGCATAAGAACCATATAATACTTTATATTTCATTTCTCTCCCAGCATTATTCAATAAAATCGAGAATATATCTGGTACTGATAGCGTAGAACGTGTGAGGTCATTGATGGAATAGTATCCTCATAAGTTGAGGTTATTGTTGAGACCAATTAAGAAAAAAAAATCTGATATTTTTACATATATTTACAGCATAAACACGATACGCAGAATAGATGTAAAAATATTTTCGTATTCCAGAAATGACTTCTGAAGTTATATCTCTTTTTTTTTCTGCTGAGCCAGCATGTTGCGAAAAAGCGAGGTTGCAAGGTTTCAATGTCCTGAGAACTATGATAATATAAAATATATATTATTTCCAATGTTTTTATTTAAAAAGTCACAATATTATCAATACACAAAATCAAGATATCCCTATTAACAGTATATATATCATATTTAAGACGACATACTCTTGCTCCATCAATATGACAAACCAATTTACAAATCATAATGAAGATGACATACATGTATGTATATCATATTGAAGAGGGCATACCTGTGTCCTAATGATGATGACATATCTTTATGCATATTATATTCAAGATGTCATACCTCTATCCTTACTTTAATGATATGACTTCGTGCAACTAGTACATAAAATGACATATCCTATCACACTCAAATTCATATATTTATATATATATATATATATATATATATATATATATATATATATATATATATATATATATATATATATATATATATGTGTGTGTGTGTGTGTGTGTGTGTGTGTGTGTGTGATTACCTAATTGTGATTACCTAATTGTGTTTACGGGAAAGAGCCCAAAGCTCGTATCTTCCCGTCTCCTGATCGGTTCGTGTGGTGTGTGTGTGTGTATGTGTGTGTGTGTGTGTGGTTGTATTTATGTGTGTGTGCGTTTGTGTATGTGAGTGACTGTGTGTATGTATGTGTGTGCAATTTATTCTTAAGAATCCATACCTCTATCCAACTCCCATACGAGCTGACAACTTCTACTCTGTCAAAGTTACATATTTTGTTCCTGTCAACACTGTGCAACTCAGATATTGAAATACTTGTAAATTATTGTAGGAATACAAACTATTTTTGTGATTATACTTTTCAAGATTCCACACATCTTAATATGTACAATCAAATAAATCTATATAACCACGATATTAAATTTCTAATTGTCTTTGCTATAAAAAAAAAACATGGTATAGCTTTAAGTAATTATTTTTGGTAGACTCTCTCTCTCTCTCTCTCTCTCTCTCTCTCTCTCTCTCTCTCTCTCTATCTATCTATCTATCTATCTATCTATATATATATATATATATATATATATATATATATATATATATATATATATATATATATATATATATATATATATATATATACACATACAGTGGGGTCACATCTTATGCCTTTTTAATCAGTGTGATTTTCAGCATACCTGGTCTTAAAAATGAAATTGAAATAGAAAAGATGTTGTCTAATACATTATTAATTCGTAATAAAGTATTCAGTAGTGCTTAAAGGAAGACCATTAATGATGTTTAGTGCACTATAAAGTACTTTATTAGACTTATAAAAGTTACTTTTGCACGGCTCTCTACAGCAAGATTTTTTTTATTGTAATTGTTCCTCAAAAAGACATTATAACGACTACTGTATTGTTTTTACATATAATGTAAATTGCATTAGGTAAGGTTCAAGTAAAGCTTAGAAATCTAGGCATGATGTTGTGTATACAAAAGATCTGATATACGTTATACGAAAAGTACATAGACACCTCTATACTGTAAAAGAGTCTTGAACGTACAACGTTTTTGAATAATAGTGGAAAGACACCATTTGACCACAGAAGATACCGGACCTCATGATATATATATATATATATATATATATATATATATATATATATATATATATATATATATATATATATATATATATATATATATATTATAAAACCTGACTCCATTATAAAGTACACTAAATTAGCAGTTAAGTACATCCATATTTTACAACCTTAAATGATTACGTAACTAATATACAAAGGATTTACAATCAAAGTGGAACCAGAGAATCATTACCCTTTGCTTGGATATAGCACTTTACTACCACTAAAATGATCCATAGCTCGCCTTTTCCCCTTACTGCAGACAGGTTTTTTTTTCCACATAGGACACTTGAGGACAAAAAGGAGAGACTAGCGGCATCGCTTTTTGAAAGACAGCATGTGTCCACTTATTAAGTTAGGTGACTGTGATACTCTATATGAGATCACTTAAGCAGCAGTATTATCACTAGGGTTTCAATAAAGGAAGAAATGCCTGTCCTGCTACATATGTGTATGGAAAATGCCTCTCTTTTTTCCTTTTACATAATAGCAGGAGTACCCTTGTATTGCGCAAAAGCACTGCATATCACATTGTACCCTAAACTGTCCGGTAAGCTAATCTGAAACTGATAAAGGCAAAGAGATAAAAATGTTGTGTAAATTGGTCATTTTTACTGAAAAATTACCATCATTCACAAGAACACCTGGATTTTGCTGTTGTCTACAAAGTATCATTGTCACCTCAGTATTCTACAAGTTCTTGAGTAAACTCCATATTCTTTGTTTTCTGTATACATACTTTGTGTATTCTACAAAGAATCGCATTTCACATCACTCCAAAAACTCTCCAATATGACACACTGAGAACAATAAAGGCAGTGGAAAAGGAGTCTGCACACATTGGTAACACTGCTCTTATGATTGCCATTAGTCACAAGAATACTCAAGGAATTTTCTGATTAGTCTATAGTGTCGTAATTACCAAGGTATTCCATATTATTTGTAAGACTATCATTATATTGTCATTTTCTACAGTGTGTTAAAGTCACCACCATATTCTGCACTCTGCTGCAGTTTACATTGTACCATAAGTTGTCCAGTAAGATACATTGAGAACGAAGAAGGCAAAAGGGAAGAAGAATCTTGAAAACTTGTCAATGTACAGAGCGATGTCTTTACCAGTGCAGCGATGCACAACATATTGCGGAACTCCAGGACTCCGCGATCGAACAGCACTCCGGCTTCTACTTCGACTGCGAGTTCGACTACCCGAATACCCATTAAGACGCCCATCTTCTGACTGAAAGGGAATATATGATTAATAAGAAATTTGTAAGCCATTTTGACTTTAAAAAAAAAGAGTATATCCTGTATAAATATACAATGAGTGTATAAAGATCCCCTAGAAAACACCTTTAAAAACAATAAATCCATTAAAACATTTGTAATTGATGATTAACAGTTTTTGAGTAGCAAAATTTCAGCTCTGTTATTCCCAACATGTCAATGCAAGGTAACTTAGAGGAAAACATGTAGTGGTGGGGTTAAAGGTTGAAGTTTTTTTTTTTTTTTTTTTTTTTTTGTTTATCCCCTGTGCACTTTAAGAACCAATTCAGAAGAACAAGGAGCATAGGACTGGTAACCT